>OY735265.1:5743703-5765580 GCA_963457715.1 Argyresthia albistria
GCGTGCACGTAGGCAGCGGCGGGCGCGTGCACGTAGGCAGAGGCGGGCGCGTGCACGTAGGCGGCGGCGGGAGCAGCGAGGTAGCCGTGGTGCTCCAGTGCCTTGGCCTGCAGGTGCAGCGCGCGCGCAGACAGCACGGCGGCCGTGTCGAGCGGCCGGCCGTGCGCGTCCAGCACTATCGCCGGCTGGTGCGGCGGCTGCGCCAACGCCACGCCCACCACGCTGCCGCGGCACACGCACACGAGACAGAGGAACACCACCAGCGAACGCATCTTGTACGTGGTCTGTGTTCGGCTTGACAACTTACGAAAACAACGATCACTTCAAACCGAGCACGGTCGACTGATAACTCTGATTCAGAGTCAGTTGTATTTATACAAACCGGACGTAAATACAAGCTATAATAATTATTTAATTCGGTGGTAATGTTGATTATAATTATAACAATGTCAGTTGTCAATACCAAAAGCGAGTGACCTCGGCAGTGCGTGTGTGACGGTCAAAATTTCGTGGTCAAGTTATGTAGAGCAAAACGAGACGCCGCTGTCTACTCGCGATATAAATATCTACCTGCAGAAATCCATATAAATTAAACTGATGGATGTATCCTCTGTTTGGGAATCATAGAAAATCATAGAAAAGTAACAGATGTTAAAGAAAGAACCAAAATCTTTGATGCCTGACTTCAATTTTCTAAAAATTATGATAAGATTACCCCTTTGTAGTTATTTCAAGTAGGTACCTAAGCTATTTAATATTGGGGCAATTTATCGACAGGAATATATCATGTAATTAACAATTTTTTTAATGACTCATATACCCCATTTTGGAAAAGAGCGTAACGCTATATTAATTTTACAATCTAAGATTAGTGGTAGATAGTTACATCATGCTAGTTTGTTACTCTGATAAAATCGGCTGAAATCCTAATCAAAATACGTACAAGAAGTGTTTATTGTTTGTTGAGCAACTACGGTCAATAGTGATTAAATAGAGATGTTATCGATCTACAGAATCAAAGTTGCAAGAGTTGTAAAGCCCAAAACCATATTAGATCTTTTGAAATAGCCAGATTAATTTTGTAAGGGGTTCTAGAATGATTTTGGCTTTCGCCGTTACGATTTTATGCCCAAAATGGCGGCGTACGACCCCATGCGATTCACCCCAAATAACCGCAGAGTCGCACGAAACAAAGAGCATTTCCTTAGCATTTGAAACGAATGACAGTCCTATCAGATTCTCGCCAATGAATTAGTTAAGTGACAACTTTAAATTTCTAAATAATTTCGTGTAACTCAGGGTATGAGTGTTTCTGAAGTACCTATACAATCTTTGTTGCATCTGTCTGACACATCCTACCTACTGTAATATATATTATTTCACGAGCGAAAATTTTACAATAGCACTCTTTAATGTGTAGGGAGTTTGTATGTATGATTTTTTATTTGTCTTTACTTTTTTTTTACATTTACATACAGGCACATACATTGCTTCTGGCCCCACACTAGGATACCCTGTGTCGTGGGAACCAGAAACAGCGACATCACAAACATGTAAACATCCAAGACCTGGGGATGTGTTTTTTGTCCTCAGCCAGGATTCGAACCCGGGACCTCTCGCATGGTAGGCAGATGCGCAACCGCTGCGCCAGAGGCCGTCTCGAATTACTAATCTCGTAGCAAAAATTTTGACAATGGCTAGTACAAAGCCTTTGAATTTGAAGTTAATGTTACATTTTTAATCTGGCCATTGTTTACCTTTATGCTACAAGTTTAGTTATTCGACTGTCTCAGACAACCTTGCGATCGACAGTTGTCGCGAAGAAAGGCTTCTAGATTGGCTTCGATCGCAGACTCCAGCCAATATTACACGAATCACGAAACACGGCACCGAGCGACACTCGAATCATTCATCGACTGCGGTTCCGGGTGACGCCTTCCACTAAACAATGTGTTTGAGCATGCACATTGTTTAAGCATAAACAATGTGTTTATGACATAAACACTTAACATAGCATATGCCTACTAATGTGATGTGTCCGGCGATATTGCCGGACATATGGCAATATTGCCGGCAAGAGCACATCAGTAATCGTGCCGTTTCCCATGCGGGGTGGAAGAGGCACAATGTGTCCACTTTTAGCTCGTAAATTAGTAGTCTCAAATAATATTATGATTCTTCTACATGAATAATAATTCGTTTAATCAGTTGCTCCGTCTAGTGGCGTTAATTTCCGGTAATTTCTTCATTATTATCGAATAAGAATACATAAAATGACAAGGCGAGTTTGTCCATGTGACATAATTTGAATTCAAAGGAAGTTCTAGAAGTTCAAGAGAGCTCCCTATTTCTGAGTTACATTATATATCATGTGCCTTTACTGAGTGCCCATTCATCGTGCGAGCGAACTACATTTGTTCTAGAAGCGGTAGTGGAGTGGGCATGTCTCTGCCTCGCGGACATGACATTGTGTTTATGACTATCCATTCATTATCGAATTCCAAGCTATTATATCACGTGGTTTGGTCGTAGCTATTGTATATCTCAATCTTTTTCGAATTGATGTTTTGAGGGTGCTCGCCAATTACAAATTGAACTTTTGGCCAATTGAACGCGATTATTTCAAACTAAATAATTATCATCATCATCATCTAGCAAGATCTCGAGATTATCAAATTTAGATTGTTTATACGTACTCAAGTCA
This sequence comes from Argyresthia albistria, assembly GCA_963457715.1. Taxonomy (NCBI): domain Eukaryota; kingdom Metazoa; phylum Arthropoda; class Insecta; order Lepidoptera; family Argyresthiidae; genus Argyresthia; species Argyresthia albistria. The sequence goes on from OY735265.1 coordinate 5,746,408, forward strand.
TGGCTGCATTGACAGAAAGTGGTAGCGGAGTTGCTAGACAAAAACATATTATACCACAGCGAAGTTTAGCAAACCCTTTACAGAGGTTGTTCCCATAAGTTCTTGCAAAAGTTGTTCCCAAAGTCATCCACAGAAAAAAGACGTACTTGTTAAAATTGGTTCCATTCCCATCCATGAGACTTACGGCCGGTTTCTCGTACGATTTTAATTTGACGTATCAGTCAGCAGTTTGTCACAATTAACAATCTGTTGACAGTCTTTGAGTTTCTAGAACGCAAATGATTGGAAGAATAGATTGACGGCTGATTTTATATTGTATGTGGTACCCAGCCCATTCGCTTATTACCATTCAGTCACTGTTTCCCTCTAGCACATAGCTTTGTTTCTATTCGTCAAATACACGTTGGTCTGTTGAGTTGTTGACATTGACAGTTTGACAGTTTGTTGAAAACTTGGAGGAAGGAGTAACAAAGAGTTTCATTGATCTGAGGTTTGAATTGGAGATCTTGACAAACTGCTGACAGTCTGTCAGTTGAATCTTCCAGCAACCCAAACTACATTTAAACGGAGTTGACAATCTGTCGCGCAATTTTGAGGAAAAAAGGTCTACGAGAAACCAGGCCTTAGCAAAGTACAAGTGGGTAGGCGTGACCCAATAGTGAAATATTGAAAAGTAGAGCTAGCTAGAGTTTACTATTAAAACGTCTGTCTAATCTAAGCTATAAGGTGCAAGCACATTCTGTTATTTCAATACCTACCTAAGCAAAAGTGCCGAAGTGCATGACGAAGCATTTATTTGAAATGGAAAACACAATGTCCTCGATATCGCATGGAAACTATGCATCTAGACTTGAGTTCTATTTTTATTGATTGGACAGCTTACTGGTCACTGTATACATTGATACAAAGACATAACACCTGTTCCCATACGTGGTGGCAGAGACACAATTGTACCCAGTTAAAGAAAGTTATTAAGATACATAGGATACAAACAAATTAATCATTAAATAGTTACACCGTTTTGTACCGTTCTCTGAGACTAAGTCAGACCGAACACGATCATGCTCGTATTCGACAAGCCTTTGCGATATTATTCCTCCACTCTTTGTTATATTTACATGTTTGTGATGTCGCTGATCTGGTTCTCACGACACAGGGTATCCTAGTGTGGGGCCAGAAGCAAAGTATGTGGCTGTATAAAAAATATATAAAAAAATATATATATGAAAAGACGGGAGAAACCTGTCCATCCTGGGTTTGCTGGAAGAAATCTCTTTTTAGAGATAAGCTTGCCTTTGTTCATGTCTTTTCTGTATTTTTTGTGTTTTTTTCTGATATGTGCAATAAATATATACGAAATATACGAGAAACATCTACCAGCAATATTGATCGACTAACACCCCCTACTATTCTTCACTGTTCGTGTTCATGTCACAGCACTGTTCGTGTTCATGTCACAGCACTGTTCGTGTTCATGTCACAGCAGTGTTTCTTCTTCTTCCGTCAGGGGGGTGTTGTGCCTGCACCTGGCCCACGAGAGCGGGGACTTTGTGCATGTCCCCTGCACACAGCAGTGTTATTTGGAAATATAAAATGAAAATAGTATGTTCGTTTGATAAACCATAATCTCAACGTGATAGCCCTATCAACTATTGCTGAAACTCTATGACGTACAGTCATATCCGAACGGCGAAGGGACACATTTGGACGGAAGCATATCTAAATTTCATCATTTATAAGGTCATGTATGAGTTCAGAACAGAAGTCCTTAGGGATTAGGGCAGTCTCGTGACAAATCGTTTGTATGGAAGGGTTAGTTCAATGCCTCCGAGTTTCGGTGCGTTACCCCGGAGTTGATTGCTTAGCTGGCCGTACTCACATGGACTTGACATCTGGGAATAATCAGGATTTTAGATATACCTGGCAGAACTGTTCTGGAATAATTGGCATTGCCTTTTAACTGGTACTTATGATACAAATATTTAAACGGTAATTTGGGTTCTTACTTAACTACGATATCCTTTTGCCAAAATAAGTTAGGTATCAGTATGAATGAGGAGTCTAATAAATGAATGAATGATTAAAATCAGATGAGCCCTAATTTTGACTACTTCTGGTGAAACAAGCGCACTTAAATCATTTGCTAAATGACTGACACATTTTGACTACTTCTGGTGAAACAAGCGTACTTAAATCATTTGCTAAATGACTGACACATTTTTATTTCCCAATACAAAAAGTGATGGCGGATGGAGTATGACTCAATTAAACGTATCATGTAAAATGCAGCCCTCGTTATTTTTAGGGTTCCGTACCCGAAGGGTGCCAAACGGGACCCTATTACTGAGACTTCGCTGTCTGTCCGTCCGTCCGTCCGTCCGTCCGTCTGTCTGTCACCAGGCTGTATCTCATGAACCGTGGTAGCTAGACAGTTGAAATTTTCACAGATGATGTATTTCTGTTGCCGCTATAACAACAAATACTAAAAAAAAAAAAAAAAATATTAAGGGGGGCTCCCATACAACAAACGTGATTTTTTTGCTCATTTTTGCTCGATATTGATAATGGTAGCAGGTAGACGCTTAAAATGTTCACAATATATTGAGTATATTATTCACTTAAAAAATAAATAATTAAATTAAAATTAAATTAATATTTAGAGGGGGCTCCCATACAATTATTTTTTTTGCGGTTTTTTATAGATAATGGTACGGAACCCTTCGTGCGCGAGTCCGACTCGCACTTGGCCGGTTATTTTATATTAATACGCAGATGCGGTAAAAAAAAAACAAAAAATAATAATATGGGAATAACTTACATAACATAGCGTCACGCTTTTTCCTTTATGGCGTGGCAGTAGCACGAATACTCATTTATCCAATAGGTAACTCATTTTGCGTGACAGGGGGGGGGGGGCTCATCGCCGTAGTTATGGAGATGTCTGATGTCCCTAATCACACTATGATATTAATCTTTCTGTTGAACTTAGTATAGGTGTTTATTGAGCAAGTATAAGATACAACAATGGGCCTAATAAGGCTTTTAACAAACAATACGTGATCACTCGGGGGCGAACCAACTTATCTTATCTGCAGCAGATTAAGGTTACTTTAATTTGCTTTAATGTTTCAAATCTGGCAAAATGTCAACAAATCTCTAAAAGCGCGGTCTCTTCCATTCTTGCCTTTGGGATTATAATTATACTTTAAGTGCTGTTAGTCCCTAATGCTCGAACAATTATGAATGCTGAATGAATGAAACACGCTGGGTAGCGTAAGGACAAAAGAGTCCTTGGAACAATATTGACATTAAAATTATAAAAAAAAATGACATTAAAATTATTTTGACAGTGGGTACCAAGACGTCAATGAATGTCTAATTTTTGACGTTGGTACCCACTGTCAAACTAATTTTAATGTTTTTTTTTTTACAAAAAAAATTAAAAAATGGCTCGAGTCAGCCGGTTAATATATTATGTTAGAATTACGGAGTTTTCTTGCCTTTGGGTTTATAATTATACTTTAAGTGCTGTTAGTCCCTAATGCTCGAACACTTATGAATGCTGAATGAATGAATTAATATATGTTAGAATACGGAGTTAAATGAAAGATACATGGACTTGATAAAATACAGTTACAAATTCTTGCGCGTGTAGACATTGTTTGCAATCAGACGTATTCAAATTCATAGAACAGAAATAAATAATCGTAAAACGTTGTGTCCTGAGACAAATCATGTAATTTGGATCAATGTGGACTGACCCGGCCCAGTGAGGACCTTGTGCATTATTCATTACTATATCGTGGCCCACATCTAAAAACGTCACACTTGCGACATTATATATAACCGACCACTGTTATCCAGATGGACGATGGATACTATATCATATATGATATCGTATTGATGGATATTATCTTAAGGCTTGTGTTTAATACACCGCCCAAAAAAGTACACATTTTACTACCAAACAAATTCTAAACGGTTAACAAAATGGATAAATGGTCACCAAATTGTGTCACTAAACGTGACAAATTTTGACAAGCAACCAATTCGGTTTTGTGAAACTACATGAGGTCGCCTCGCTTCGCTTCGCTTCGGGTGGTACATAAAGTTGTGACCTAACACAACCTATCTTTAGTTTTGGCACAGAAAGTGACCTAAAGCAACCAATTACTCTTTAGTAAAACTACTTTTGGTGACATGTATCACTTATGGTAAGCAAAAAATAATTTTGGAGATCATTCAAATTGTAGCCTTATCTTAATGTTGCTCTAGAAAAACTTCGCATTGAGAGAGTGTTTGTATTTTTTGTAACTATGTTGTTGAAAAATGCTTTGTTACTTGTTATGGATTATCTTTGCATGTTTTGTGGTGGAAAATTTGAGGATATTCTCTGCAAATCCGTGTTTACAAGGACACTGTCATTAATTAGAAGTTATTTTCATATTTCTTTTCGCAATATTTATTCTGTTCTACGAATTTCCCAGTGTTATTGTGTCTGTTTAAAGAGAAAATTTTTAGAATCTTGCGTAGCGCAACTCGCGCTAAATACTTGGGCTATCGGATTTTGTATGGGAAACGTATAAGCATTCGAATCGATTGAATCGTTTTCGTGTCAAAGCTGATCGTTGATTGGTTATGTGTTAACAAATCGTCGATCAGCTTAAAATATCTGAACGATTAATTTGAAACGCAGTGTAAACATGATAAGGGTAAGCTTGTCTCTGTATATGTATATCTGTCGGCGGCCGATCGTAGAATTGGGCATATCGGTAATATAGATCACTCACACACACAACCCACCGGTACCAACCTCTGTTCATATTTACAAGTGGAATGAAATGTTGAAGGTAATCCGCTTGGCACTGATCAATAGGAAGTTAGTCCTATATTTCCAATGTTTAGTGTCAAAGTAAAAGTAGTTCCAATAGTTTAGCCGACCATGCCAAATGATCTGCAATGCTTAATAGGCTTTATTTCTTACTAAGTAAAGTAGCTTTAGGCTGTATATCAGATATACTTATTGTCGGCTGGTCTGCTGGGTAACAAACTATCCTGATGCAAACTATGGACGCATTTCGTCATTCCGGACTAGGCATTTTTGCGCAACTTACAATAACAACAACAGGATATATTAACGCATTGTAATGATCAAGTAGCAAACAGAATTCGGGAAAATAGATCGAAAACTCAAGCAAGAAATCTACTTTAATCTAATCTACAACTCTAGTCGGTTATTGGATTATTGATTTTTAGTCGAAATATTTTACAGTAGAAGAGGATAGTTCTAACTATACTATGGGCGTTAAGTTTGTATCAAGAGTTTGTCGCAGAATGATGATTATCATTTCGTAAAATGTTACTTCCGAGAAAATTAAAGATGTTATAAATTGAAGTCTCGAACAACTTTATTCATTACCTACTTACTTCACAAACGCATTCATCAACAGATGTAGTAAGATGGTGGTGAGTTCAAACCGAATTTAGATGAAACAATGCAACCAAACACACCTACAAATACAAACTTGCTGTTTCATATTGCTTTAACTCACGGTCTATATTTCTAAGTTCAAGACGCCATGAATAGGTTATGCAGGCGGTTGTAGACGTCGGAAACTTCTGATAAGGGACTTGCTTTCTACCAGACTACGGCATAGCCAATCTACTTGTATTATACTATGTCCAGCCTAGGATTTTCGTTCAATATAACCCCCCCTCATATTTTGTTGCATGAACCATTTTAAATTTCATTGTGACGTCAATGCTAGCCATGAATTCCTGTTAAAAACGACTTTCTTAATACCGCGATACACGCGTATCTCTTTTCTATTGTAACTAGAGCCTCAGTGCCCAAGGAGTGAAAACAAACTTGTGTACGCTTAAATGAATTCTAAAGAGATGAGAGTGGAGTGTTTCCTATTGTATCTTTGCCACGTGCAGCGCATCGCGCGCTGTATCGAACAGAACCTATAAACTTGTGGAGAATAATGCGTCAACAGACACAAAGCTTTTCTTGGTTCTACGCCTGTAAATCAGTGACGTATGAACTCGCGCGAGAGATACGAGTATGCACTACGAATGGAATAAATTAAAAGTAAAAAAACATTTTTAAACAAAGCTTTTATTTAATGCCCTAAAAAGAAGAAAATAAAATTTCAATTCAATCAAATGCGTCATTTTATTACATTACACAATTTATACGATATAAAAGCTTGTTGCGGGATTTATCTCCAAGTCTGTGCAAATAGGTGCCTACCCACCTAATTAAGTCTACACAAGTAAATCTCGCAACAAGCTTTTATATCGTATAAATTGTGTAATGTAATAAAATGACGCATTTGATTGAATTGAAATTTTATTTTCTTCTTTTTAGGGCATTAAATAAAAGCTTTGTTTAAAAATGTTTTTTTACTTTTAATTTATTTTTAACTTTTTAGTCTCAGCATCAGCTCAGCTCCATGTCATAAAAAATATTCTAGGACTAAAGTATTCGTCAAGACGAATCGAACGAGCCCAAATTCGACGGGCTTGCGATGTTTTATGACAGAGTTCCCATGACCGTCTTCCGTCTCCAGCATCAGATCAGCTCCATGTCATAAAAAAATATTCTAGAACCAAAGTATTCGTCAAGACGAATCGAACGAGCCCAAATTCGACGGGCTTGCGATGTTTTATGACAGAGTTCCCATGACCGTCTTCCGTCTCCAGCATCAGATCAGCTCCATGTCATAAAAAAATATTCTAGGACCAAAGTATTCGTCAAGACGAATCGAACGAGCCCAAATTCGACGGGCTTGCGATGTTTTATGACAGAGTTCCCATGACCGTCTTCCGTCTCCAGCATCAGATCAGCTCCATGTCATAAAAAAATATTCTAGGACCAAAGTATTCGTCAAGACGAATCGAACGAGCCCAAATTCGACGGGCTTGCGATGTTTTATGACAGAGTTCCCATGACCGTCTTCCGTCTCCATCATCAGATCAGCTTTAAGTCAGAAATATATTGCATTGTCATCCGACTTATACACGTATGCGAAATTTCAGCTCAATCGGATAACGGGAAGTGGGTCAAATTCAAGCCGACATTTTTGACGCGAACCGTGATACCCACAAACAAACAAACAAACATACAGTGCAAGTTTAATAAAAGCTTTTAAAAAGTGTGGGGGTGTAAGTTGATATCAATAACAAAAGAGGCCCTTATCGTGCACAAAGAGGTTAACTTCATTGTGTTTGTAGCGATGCACGAACCTATTATGTACATAAAATGTTGCCCACGTGTAAAGAGGGTGACAACTTGACAAGTGACACTGAACCCTTGTATTATCTCTACCAATGTTCGGGTATATCCCAACAGTAAGATTTATCGTGACTTAGGCCAAGTCGCTTATTTTACCCGTTCAATATAATTACGCAAACACATAAAGTCTTTTTGAGCACAATAATTGCAATGGTCGGCTAATTCGCCGAGGAATTATAACAACCAGGTTAATAGCATGTAAATTATAAGAGGTGGTGGCCGAGTGTCCGAGGACGGTGACGGAGTCGCAGGCGCAGCCTGCAGCCGATCGTGAGTACTGAGGTAGATATAGATACCGTATCTACACTGACATCTAGGGAATTTACAAACAACAGCATATCAATCGAACACTTCGAATAATTCTGAACTTATTTTCGTGCAATACCTACTCGACTCGGTCTAGACCAGACCGAAATAGGTCTGCTAAAATGCCGCGTCCCCCCTATTTATGTGAAGTAAAAAGCTGTTATTATTATTATTTTGTTATTAGGGGCCAAAATAGAGAGGGAATTGCTGTTCAGAAACAGAAATGCTGGGTCTATCATTCCAACACTACCCTACCTGCATAATTTGAACAACTCTATCAACTATATTGTCTACCCAAGGCAGAGACTATATATCCAATTGACTGCGCCTGCGGGGGAATGCCGCTCGCCAAACGTTTGTTGGATTCATTCGCATACGCAACCTATTGGGCCTATTAGACTACGCTGCCGGCAGGGCCCTGTCTGACTCACTGTCTCTGTCTCTTTCTAGTCATTCCATATGAGTGAGACGTCTATACAAATCATGCCCTGCCGACAGCGTAATGTAATAAGCTCTTATGTACGATGACGGGCCGCCAGACAGTTTCGCAGCGGCTGACCAATCACAGCTCTCTTACCTCGTCCCCCGCCGCCCGTAAATTGGTGAGTTGTGTTTCAAAGGAAAATGTATCTATGCGCTCTCCACTGGATAAGTGCTCCCTGACCCAGGGCTATCGATCGTGTTGCAACATCTAACAATTTTGGAGATACGAAGGTCAGGCATGGAATCTTATGCTAGTACTTTATAGGTTCGTATGTATAGTATAAACAGGAAGTAATATCGATATTAGTAAAATTTAATATTTTTTATAGGTGTGTATAAAACAGTAAAAAAATATGATACTTCCGCAAGCCTATCAAGTGAAATAATGGTATAGATGTAATTATACTGTGATGTGGCAGTGGGGGTAAGCCCGCGTACAGTTAAATGGGTACCTACTCGTATATTGAGAGTTTATGTTACGTTATAACCCGTTTTTTTAGTTAGAACGCGTTACCACTAGTTTAAACTAGTTTTTACTAAATGCCTTTGTTAAAACTAGAAATACCTAGTTAAAACTAGAATTTACCACTGATTATTGTGGCTAAGTTTCAATTGGGTTAGGTTAGGTTGGAACTTAGAAGCAAAACCGGAGCGAGTGGAGCGGAGCGGAGCAAAGCGTATGCAAATAAAACGGGACGAAAGTGTTTTGCGGTACGATGATAAAATACGATGAATTTTAACCTAAGTCGGGGAACAGTAACCTTAAACCAATAAACTAGTTCTGTCTAGTAAGAACTGTGTCAAACAAAATACGTGTCGCTACTTGATCACCTGATAGATAGATTGCACAACATAGAAGTGACACTGCTTGTAGACCTAAAACACCTCAAACAAAATACGTGTCGCTAAAACTAGTTTTAACTAAAAACTGTGACATTTAAATGTCCTCATTAAACTCCAACTGATTTATGGATACTCTTTAATATTATAAGCTTGTTATAAGTTGAGAATCAATGCGTGATTCCTTAAAGCCTCTACAAACTGCGCCCGCCGAGAGAAGCCGGGGCGCGGCCGGGGCGGGCGCAGTTTGTAGAGGCCTTTACGAATGGCTTTTAGACTTTCGTCCCATATTATTACTTTTCTCGTGTGTTATTTTATCAAATAAAGTAATTTAATGTATGAAAGTGCCTTAAGACTTACCCACAAATTCAGTTAGTACGTACATATTTAATATTCAGAGCAAAAGTAAAGTCAATAATTTTTGAGCATTTACATAATTTAGCCTCCCTGCTCTCTGACCTAATTTTTAAACGACTTCCCAAAGGAGGTTTACAATTCATCCGGATGTTTTTATTTTTTTATTTTTTCCCATTGGTCCCATTGACACCAGGTCAGGATCTGATGATGGTATCCTGGAGAAATCGAGGGAACTCTTCAAATATTATAGGCAGACTATTATATGTGTTTTTAGTAATAACTCGTGCATTTACTCACGGTAAGCATAATATTGTGATGCGGAACTGCTGATGAAGACCACATATGGCCACCAGGACTGCTCAATACTAGGTACAAATACAATGCGTGGCTGACGGGCAGGCAACGCATAGCCTAAACCGGTGGACCTAGAGCCATGAAAATTTGTACAGAGGTTCCTTAGTAGCGTGGGGTAGCACTGAGATGGGATTTGACAAAATTAATTTCCCAAGGGGGGGGGGGGGATAAGGGGTTACAGTTTGTATTAAACTCAATCTAATCAAATAGGGTTTGTGGAAGTCGGTTTTTACTAAAGTTTACTTTTTGTTTCAATTATGTTAGACGTCCAATTCAATGAAACGATACTGAAAAACAATTAAAACTCACCATTTAAACTCTGACGCCTCTGATTTCATTTCGCGGTTGGAGTAATTACAACAATAACCTCGCCGATAAGAAAGGGTCTATTGCACCCCCCTTTACTTCGATGTGGAACAGCGAACTTTGACCCCGTAGCAAGATATCAGCAGGTGTTTTTGGAATTATACTTTTTTTTTTTTTTCAAAAGTCGTTTATTGACATAAAACACATAAATGCTTCAACAAAAACACCGTGATTGACAAGCAAAACATAACGTTAATAAGTTTGCAGGCTCATTTGCCTATAAAAAACTATAAAACATGTATTTTGGAACTGGCGGGTCTAAGCTAATTAATTAAGTATCATGTAATACGTACATGTAAACTTTGAGTAGTTACATTTTACTGCATTTTACTCCATTTCAATGTGGAACAGCGAACTTTGACCCCGCAGCAAGATATCAGCGGATGTTTTTGGAATTATACTGTTCTAATCCTACTCTTGCCGCCTCATACAGGCAGGAAGGACCAGAAGGACGAAATCGTACTGAGTGAATAAAACATGAAGCACTAGTTCAATTCAGTTCGACTACTTCTTACGATACTTTGTCATGAAGAGATCGTTATCATAATTTCTATATTGACTTACATACTTACAGAAAACCTATAAATAAATACGAGAATATCTCTAAATAACAAAGAATCTGTTTGATAAATATCATCGTCCGGGTTATAATTAAAAGTGGAATGTTTTTTGAAAAGCTGGTTTGTAAGATTATTCCAATGATAGATAATAAAGAAAATCCAAATGAATTAAATATTTCCGACCGTACTGCCGTTACATCCTTTGTTATATTAATTGGATTATTTTAAATGTTGTCAGTTCGGAAGATTTGCCTAATTGCTCGGGCTTTGCCCTCTGTGCGGTGCGCGAACCCTTGCACTCAATGTTATGGTAATAAATCCTAGTCAATTATTGTACACTTCCCTTATTTATATAAATATGATAGGAAGGGAGAAACTTTCGAATTGTTCTGGGCATTGAACTGCAACCAAATACTTTATTTAGCGTAGAATAATTACCCAGCTCTGTGATTACCCACAATTACACATAGCTTCTCTCCAAATGAAATTTGTTTATTTTTTCATTAAGAAAACAACTTTTGTTTTGTAAACACAGAAGTAAGTTGAAATTGAAACCTGCGTCAATAACCTCGTCGTCAAAAACAACATCAGTTTTTGAAACTTTTTCATCGTATCTCGCACGTGCTTAGTAAAATTATACGAGTGTGTGTTATCTGATATCTCATTAATTAATGTTGCTTTTGTAAGTTTCAGCATATAAGTAGTATCGTACATCATTCAGAATATTCAACATGGAACTGGAACGCGTGTTTCTGTATATACAAGGCCATTACGCAGGGGTCTGTAAATTATCGCGTATACTTTGGAACGCCATGTTTTCACTAACGTCTTCCGAACTATACATCAGCATTACGCCGCAATCGTGTATATTTTGGAATAGTCCACGCCAATAGTATGGTTCCGTTATATACAGTGCGATTACTCAATTTAAATAGATACCGTGTATATGTTACGGGCAATTTGATAAATCCGGTCATCATCCGGGCTATCTATCAACTAGATGCTAGGCAATCACTGCGGGACAAATTCAAAAATATCAATATACTTACTGTTACCTGTCAATACATTTATGAAAATATCATGTACACCAGAAAAAACATAGGTTTAAGACTTTAGGTCATAATCATAGTATTACCACTAGAAATAGAAATAAGATTGCTATGCCCGCGTTTAGACTCAGTGAGGTTGCTCACTCTTTTATGGGAGTATGTGTTAGTTTTTATAATAAAATACCTAATGAAGCAACGGACCTACCAGAAAGGAGGTTCAAAAACTATGTCAAAAACGGCCTATTGAAGAAGTCTTATTACAGTGTAAAAGAATATTTAGATGACAAAACTGCATGGTCTTTACCATCTCAGCTCACAGAAATCCAAAGAGGGGCGATGGACTGAGTCAGTACGTCTCTTCTCGGTGTATTTCCTTAGACTTAAGTAGAAATACATAACATTGTATTTTTAAGGCTCTGATATTTTAGAAGAGGTACGGGGGAGTTTCTTGCCCTTCTTTGCTCCATCCCTAAGCCCACAACTTCCGAACGGGCGGTAGTATACAAAAATATTAATATTATATTGACGTTGATTAATAAAAAAAATAAACTGAACTGAACTGGTCAATCATACTACCCGGCAATCAATATACTTCAATATACTTTATTGCACACAAATCAATACATTATATGACAATTAAAAATGGAAATAACTTGTACAAAGGCGAGCTTATCAAGAGATTTCTTCCAGCTAACCCAGGATGGAAAGGATAAATAAATCAACAATAGGTAGATCAAATACTTAAGTAAAAAAAATAGTATGAAAAATAATAATAATATAAACTACATACAAATACCTACGTACATATATACCAGAATTAATGGATATAAATAGGTAATAAAACATACATAAATACAAATACTTAAATTTAACATGGAAGAGAAAGTTAGTGTTCTTTCGGAAATCATCACAATTATGAATAATGACTACTATATCTTGGGAAAAGTAATGAAATCGATGCATTGTAGTGTTTTCACGCATTTAACCCAAGCTATGCTCGCTTCGCTTGCTCCGCTGGTTGCACTTAAAAAGTCTGACCTAACCTAACCTACCCAAACCTAGAAAAAGTGGAACTTAACCTACTCACAATTTCGCTTCGCTCACCCCCTTCACCTACTCTTAATCACCACTTCGCCCAGGTTAATATTTCGCGTGTATTTTAAAATTTCCAAAAATTTTGATAGCGTGCGTAAGTGACACTGTATAGTTTGAAACTGAACTTTTGCAGGCATTCACTACGAAGCATACACGAGTAGTTCGAAAAATTCTTGTATATTTCGTAGTTGCAGATGTGAGTATCAGCATTCCGAAATGTACACGAAGAGTTTACTATGGGAGCGTAATGGTCTTGTATACTACGGAAATAAGCAACTGGAACAGCCTAGTATTTTATTAATTCACATCCTCACCATACTGACACCCTTAGAACAACTTTAATTTTGTCGGTTTCCCGAGTGTTTTATTTTAAACCTATGACTAATTACTTCAAACCTATGACTGAATTTCTTTATATATTATATTAGTTTATTAATAGTATTATATCTTTAATATTTTGGTAGTTAATTGTAGGATGTATTTGGATGTAAGTATATTCTAGCTTTGTAGGTATATTGTTGTACACAAAGGTCTACCCTTGCTGATATATCAAACTCTCTCATCGGAACTTGGTTTGCTGGAAGAGATCTCTTTTTAGAGATAAGCTCGCCTTTGTACACTGTTTTTATTTACTTTTTGTCATTGCAATTAATTGTGTGCAATAAAGAAATTATGAATTATGAATTACTATACCTATAGCTATAGTAATGAGTAATGGATAGTGACATTCATACAAATAGCTTCTAAAAGGCCAACTAGTTATCAAGGCTACATCAGCAACACTGGCCTACGGAGTCCAATGACCAATGTAGTACAATTGTTTCCATTTCAACTTATATTTTACCATCTTAAAGATTGCAATAAGAATAACAAAACTAAAAACACTATAACATTGATTTAAACTTAAAGAATAGGGAAAATTTTATACGGAAAAATTATGATCGAAGGGAAAAATACGCAAAACTTTTTAGCAGAAAGCTATTGATTTCTCTGATTCAAAATTATTTGCTTTACTTACTGTAACTTCATGTGAACGAAACTATCTGAGCTATTCAAACTGCTTTGACAGTTTTCTGCCCCAACGCTGTTATTGCAAGAGTTACTAATATCTGTGTTCTCTCTCACAGTGCTAATATGTCTGTAGGCGGCGGTTACACACATGGCACACGCGGACCAGTTTCTTATGTCACGTGTCAAGCACCTGAGAGCAGTTTCGAATATTCATGTGTGAGAAGTCAAGTTCACGGCTTGCACTTAAGTACTTTGTTTGAATTATACAGGGTGAAATTAAAATAGCTGACCATATTTTGAGGAATGATAGTACCCATCATTGTGAACAACTTTCCCTATGAAACTTAAGGTCGCAAATGAAAGAAAAAGTTTCCCCCAGTACATTGCCCCGATCAGCTGATTTCAAGTTACCCAAAGTTACCCAAGTTATGGGAGACCCAAAAAATTTTTTCGTTTGCGACCATAATGTTCCTTGGGGAATTTTCTTCATAATGATGGGTACTATCATTCTCCAAAATATGGTCAGCTAATTAAATGTCACCCTGTATAGTAGTAGTGTAATGCACTATCATCTGTATGCTTTCGTTTGCTGTCGCTCGTTGACCTATTTTTATGCCAAGGCATCCTTAAATATTTTTTGACACTATTAACTTGAGTTAGGTTGAATCGAGGGTACATAGGATGGAGGAAACGATTAAGCCTAGCATGGATGGGTATGTGGATAATGAGCCTGGTTTGTAAAACTTTCAGGGCAATGTAACCTGAAAGAAAAAGGGTGCGATGAATTGAGAACCTTCGGATTTTTGAACTCTGCATACAAACCGAAAGGGTCAAACTTTCATACAATAAAGCCTGAGCCCAGGAGCGAGGCAATAAATAAATAAATTAACAGAATGCTTTATGTAAGCAACCATCTTCCGAAGATTTCAATGAAACCGCCGACTAACGAGATCACTGACCTCAGCGCTCTGATTTATTTAAATTAATGACTGAGTCTTTATTAAATTGCTAAAAGGCTATCGGGACTATGACCTTTTTCAAATAATTTTGAAAGAACTTCGTCGAAAAGTTTAACCAACAAATTCTCATTCTTTACAATTGTTCTCAATTTTAAGTGTCTCGGAATTTTGACTACTTTATTAATACTTTCTGTTTACGTTGGGGATAGCATAGCGGATAGGCATTGGGAATAGCCTATGGTCGAACGCTGTGATGAGGAGGGAAATCGCCCATATTGCCATTACCATGTTATTTTCAATAACCAGAAAAATCTGATATGATAATGATCGGAATGATATTGACGTACTTACCATGGATTTGCCGCCTAAGCCATACCTTCGTTATATGAACCTTTGTAGATAGCAAATATCTTTATTGATCATGTCATAATGAATAATGTTTAATTTAATTGTTTTAATGTTTAGTTTAATACTTGGAGAAAGGTTCGTACGACGGTTTCACTGGCTACTACTTCACAGGTTTCCTAGTGTAGTATCCAGGGCACCTACTGCGTATTACTCACCTAGTGTTACTTTCCAACGGCTTTTACATTTTAAGTTCCCTGATGTAATTACTAGTTTATTTAAGTTGTTTTTGTAACACGGATAAATAAATAATTAAATTAATTAAATAATTAAATGTATAAAAAAAGTAAACCACCATCGTAAATGAAATCTAGGTCTAAGATTTGGTTAATTGCTTGTTAATCTTTCGATACACTAATACCTTGCAAAGAACCAACACAATAAAGTCTACTATATATTATAAAAAAAACCTTACTGATCTTATAGCAAAAACAACGGTTTTGTTTTTTTTTTGCTACGAAATTCGTCAATCGAGTATCATTTGTCATCTTCCTGGAGGCCAATTCTCGTTTCTATAACAAAGTCGAATAAGACGGTGGTTCGTCTTTTAGTAGGCCAAGGACCAATGGCGAAGGCATTTTGCCTATTGAACGACGAAGCTTCTCCCATTTGTCTAATACGCATGAGAGTCTAATCTAATGGGTGAGAATCAGCCTCCTGTTGCGTAACTCAGATTTGTATGAATTGTAACTATTATTATTATTATTATTTTTTTATTTTATTTTTCTTTAGTACTTATATTATTCTTGTTAGAACCGTCTCAATAACCAAATCTTACCATAAACGCCTCGGACGAGGTACGGGCCTGTGAGCCATAAATACAGATTATATTATTATCCTAGTTATGGCACCAGTCACCACCATTTTAAACATGTACCATTTTTTCCTTGAATAAATACTTTTATTATTTTATTATTATTATCAGCTTTATTTTAAAATATTCCTGCTAATATACATACTCTGCAAGATTTTCATAACAGGAATAAGAAAGAATAAAGGTTGGGTTTCCAAAATTGCAAGTTCATAACTCGTAAGTATTTAATTAGATCATGTATTTTAGTCATACGAATAAATAAGTCATGAGAGATAATAATTTTATCACCTAGTAACTTATATTTTATTTTAATTTCATACGTAGGGAACTTACGAATCACCAAAATTATGTAATTTACAATGCAACTGCTAAGCCTAAAGCTTAAGTTCCGCAGTAAAATGAACCCTTCATAATTTCAGCTTTGTTGCTTATAATTATATTCTACTCAGACCCTAACATATAGTGCAGAGTTTATGGACCTTGGAGGTTTTATTAATAATTGCAGGGTTGTTGACCGACCCTTTGGCCAGATTATACAAAAGTAATTGCTAGTGATGATATTATGCTGTAGGTTGCGACATTAACGGTACTTACGACATTACTTTTTTGAAGTCGGTTAATAAATGAACCGTCTCTCCCCCTAAGTCAAGCCATTGTCATTCTCCTGGCCGAAAAGGGAAAAATATTGACATTAAAATTAGTTTGACAGTGTGGGCTATTCTTGAGGTGTCAAAACCACTAAACTAGAGGAACTAAAGGCACTAAACTGACAACCTCCGAATCCGACAGCTCTTGCGCGGTGGCCACAGATTCCATTTTCAAACACACGATTTTAATTAGTTTAGTTAGTACAGTTCGTGTCGCCTTCGGAATCGCAGGCATTGGGTACCAACGTCAAAAAGTAGACATTCATTGACGTCTTGGTACCCACTGTCAAAATAATTTTAATGTCATTTTTTTTTATAATTTTAATGTCAATATTGTTCCAAGGACTCTTTTGTCCTTACGCGACTGGGCGTGTACATCCGAGAACAAGGTCCCCAACTGACACACACAATGTTCACTCCACAAGATATATTATGTAGTAGCTTGTTAATCATATCTTTCTAATAAATTGGATGTCGTCCCTGTCAGAGAGGATGAAAGTAAAACGCTGTTATGAGAATATTACAGGTCGTTGAAATATAATGATAAAAATCGGTCACAGGGCTGACCGGTCGCTATCGGTGACTATAGAAGTTTTACTAGTCGAAACCCGATTCAGATGTAATACTAATTATTGTTATAAATTGCAGAAATACAGGGCGAGAATGAAAAAATCCTTCCGAAAGTCGGTGACCCCGGGGTTAAAGCTCCCTGAGTATTATGGAACGCCTTATCATTGTTGTGTGAACATCAAAAGGTACACGTAAACGGTTATCTGATAGCTTATTTATTTGTTAGTCGTTGTCAGGGAATTTTTTGATTAAATACGGGTCACAGCAACCTTTTCTCCTCTAACTTTATTGATAAGTGATCTCACAAGGTGTTCGTATATACAGGTATGTGTCTGGTATAGCACTACTGCGTAAAATAAAATCAAGTGTAATTTATTCTTAGCACCTTGAGGACATGGAGTCTGTAATTTTAACATCGTTTTAATCAGTGAATGGCCCTTTATCTCAGCGTTCAAGGTAAACACGGAAATGCATTGACTAATGCAACAGAACTACGTGGGGTTAGGTTCGCGAAATGCGGGTAACTTCTATAGCATTAGAGTCGAAACTGGCGATTCGCGCCCGCTGCCCTGCGCACGCGCCGTGCTGGTGCATTTCTTTCAGCCAACGCCCTGTTGCATATTTAGCTACGTCACAAAGTAACTGCAATACGCCTACGAAGCCGGCAGGTATAAAAGTCAAATGCATTAGGACCAATGCATCAGTTTCTCTCTATACTGAAAACAACACAGACCACAATGTTCAAGCTGGTGGTGTTGTCCTGCATGCTGGCGCTGGCCACGGCCGCGCCCAGCCTCGGCCTGGCCGGCCTGGGTCTGGCCGGTCCGCTCGGAATCGCCGGAGTCGGTCCGCTGGGAGTCGGTCATCTGGGACTTGGTGCGCTGGGAGTAGGTCCGGTGGGTTTGGCCGGCGTCGGCCACCTCGGCCTGGCCGCCCCGTGGGGCGCCCCCGTCGTCGCCGCGCCCGGCATCATCGGCGCCTACAACTACCGCGGGCCGCTGTCGCTCGCGCCCGGCCAGCCCGCCAACATCCTGGCCGCCGACGGCAGGCCGCTGGACACGTTGAGTGTCAACTTGGACCGCGCGGCGCACATCACCGCGCAGGCCGTCAACGGCGCGCATATCCTGCACAAGCGCTCGGCTCCTCTGTGGGGTGCGCACGCGCTGGCCGCGCCGCTCGCCGTGTCTCACACGTCCCGCATCGACCTGCCCGCGCGCGTCATCGCCCCCGGACACCTCGGTCTGGCTGGCCCCATTGGACATCTCGGCGTGGCTCCTTTGGGAGTCGCTCCTCTGGGAGTGGCTCCTCTTGGTCTCGGACTCGGACACGCTGGACTCGGTCTCGGACACGCTGGACTCGGTCTCGGACACGCTGGACTCGGTCTCGGACACGCTGGACTCGGTCTCGGACACGCTGGACTCGGTCTCGGTCATGGTCTCTGGTAATTAAATATGTGTAAATAATATTATACAAAATTTAGCCCATTAAACAGTATATAAAGAGAGTTACCTGAACATGTGTTTTTACTTTTTATCTATGTACGTTCGATTGAATGTATATGTAGACATTAGGAAGTCATTAACTGTTATGACATCAGTTGATGATAGTCATAGGAAATTATTTTGATCAGCCAATATCTACACAATACATAGAGACACGAGGCGGCCTCGGCTCATTTTTAGGGTTCCGATCAATCTCGCTCCGACGTCTATATTGTTCTCCATTGTATGTTTATTCGGCCTGTGTCCTTATGAGAGTATGCCGATTACAAGTAAAATAAACAGTCAAGTGCGAGCAGGACTCGCGGATCAAGGGAGAGCGAAACTGGTGTAACTAGGTATCTACATAAAAAATAAAATATGATCTCATTCATGTAAACAAAATTACATAGTATTGCAGAAAGAAAGAAATTGAAGTTTTCAGATTTTTCCCTTTACTTGTGCCATAAGACCTTGCTTTGTGCCAAAGCGCAATGCCCATCGCCCATAGTAACTAAGGCCCTGAGTGCCCACTTTGACGTCCTTGCTCGTTTGATGATGACATCATATTGACAGGAT
>OY735265.1:5765780-5871684 GCA_963457715.1 Argyresthia albistria
TGTAGCACCGTACACGTGTTAGAAGTAAAACTTCTGTAGCTAGATCATTAAGTGGTACCTATACTATACACCTATACCTACCTATACTAAAAGAGATTTAAATTTCCAATTTTGAGATCCAATCTCTGCTTCAAGTTACTTTTATGTTTCAGACGTCCGATTATTTGAAATTATTTTATACTTGTACTTACTTTTAATACGTCATGTCATTTATTTCCCACCATTCCTTATCTACAATTTGTCGCGCTCGTGGTGATATACTTAACTCATTCAATAGTGTCACTACTATTTGCATCTCGCTCAGATTATATACCATCTGACGACGTCACGTCTTAAAACCGTCTCGCTCAAATGTATGCATTGCTTTGCTTGTCTCTGTGCCCAGTCCCTTTATTTAATTGATCGAGTACGTATTTTCAACTATTCCAAGTTAATGTGTACCTGCGGGGCTACCATAAGGCTTGCCACTCACCTCAGTCGCGCAGATAAATGACAAAGAAGATGGCTAAATCAATATATGGACGACTGCCCCAGACATGTACAAAGACTTCTCAACAGCCAATAGCATTTAAATATTCATTCATAAATTTAATTTACTGCGTCTGTATTTAATTTGTAGAACTTGAAGAAAAAAAAATTAAATATAGGTAAATAAGAGTTGAAGAATGATTCCGTGACCTTTGCCGTCGCTAGAAATAAGCACCATTTTGCAATAACATGCAACACAACGCCATCTAGCCACTCCTCTAGAAACCTCCTGTTTTCAACAGTTTTGCTAGTTGGCAATTATGTTGCATGTTATTTTTAACGATGGCAAAAGTCACTAATCAATGGCGGAATCATAGAGTATGAAGTGACAACTCTTAATTATTTAATCATTTCCTTCAAGTTCTACAAACTAACTAAAGACGCAGTAATTTATGAGAGAATATTTAAATGCTATTAATTGGCTGTTGAGAAGTCTTTGTACATGTCTGGGGCAGTCATTTTGCCAAATTGCCAACTCCTTTCGCGTCTCAATGATGTTTCTCCATAAAATAGCGCGCATTCATTATGATATGACATTAAATTGTGACAAAATGCGTGGCTGGGGTGACTGGCGTGCCTTATGCTACCCCCGCTAACCTATACATACCTACTTTGCTAGGATTTTTTAGCGATGACGTAACTCTTATTTAATTTTATTCTTGACATTTCCTTAGTCCGCCATACGACATACCTCGATTTTGATATTTTACTTCAACATTATTGACTGGCATGAAGCATTAACTTTAAAATTACAAAAGCTTATTAAAATCAAAATCGTATAATTTCAACAGTTATAACAACAATTCAACTTTAAAATATGTATTACAAAAATTACATACAAACAAATAAGCGAAACAATAAGCCATTAAACTTATGGCTCTGTAAGCTGTAGACCTCGCTTTGGCCGTTTACTACAGATAAACATTAAATAGGTAGGTATAACACGTACTTAGTAGCTAAACTGCTAATTTGTGACTTGAACTGCACTATATAATAAAAAGTGGCTTTAGAACAGTTCTAGGTACCTACTTATTGTTTTCAAGAAGTCTTAATGCAGCCATCCATCACATCGGAATTTGCTTGAAAACTAAATATCACATTTGGATGATTCTAAGTGACTTTATGCGATTACTAGCTGCCTGTTGCGCGACTACGCAGCGCGTTTTAGGTACCTATTCCATAGTTACCGGCCACAAAACGATTCGTTCATCATTTTAGAAATCCATATCGACCCGTGTGACATTGATGAAACTCTTTTCTTACAAACTGTATGGATCGCATCGCACAACTGTCAAACATAAGTTCCGGTTCCAACAAAGAGGTTGAACGAAGTAGTTTTTGGTCACGTCACTGGTTTTGGCCTTTACCGGAAATCAAGAACTCGTGGAAGAATGCTTAAAATAATTTTTATTTGTTAACGTTTCATCAGGTTTTTCTCTCACTAATTAACATTCTTTATTGTACGAATGTATTATTATCTTATCTGATTAGTTAAAAACCGTATTGAAAATAGTTGCGGTTTTAAAAGTCTTCAGCCGACCCTGACGTCACCGATTCCAATTTCCGTTACATTTCTTAGCCACTCGTGATAGCACCCGGCTAGTAGTAATTGAAAAGCAAATATATGAATAACCCACAGTTGAGAGGTTAAATAAATTTTACCCCCGTGCCCCAAGAAGTTTTACTTCAAAAATAGTTACCTCTTTTAGGAAATTACGCTGAGCTTTCCTCGCGTAACGTTCAGATCTATTAGATTATAATACAGGATGATTCTTAGCTTTGCGAAACCTGTATTCTTAAACTCTCAATTTTAATAAACTACGTATATAATAACTGTAACAAGAAGCATAACTTTTTGTTAAATATTTAAATATCTAATTTTGGTTCCCCTAACGAGTTGGTGCATTGGTCATAGCACAGATAGTGTAATATTATTCATTCAACTCACAGTCATTTGTCCCAATTACTAGTCAGTTTCCATATAATTTGTTTGGGTATTCTACTATATAGCCGACAGGGCGGAGCAATTTTTAGTACAGGACCAAGAAACCAAGTACTATTCATATTCATATTCTTTATTGCACTGTAACTTAATATTAAAACTTAAATAACATTTAGTGCGCAAAGGCGAGCTTATCTCGAAAGAGAAATTTCTACCAGCAAACCAGGCAGGCAGGACACGAAAGATGGTGCTGAGAGGATAGTCCTAGTGCACAAAGATAAAAATAGACTGGATCAAACTACTTCATAATTTCATAATTTCTTTATTGCACATAGACATAAAAAAAACAGTAATACTAAAAATAGTGTACAAAGGCGAGCTTGTCTCTAGTAAGAGACTTATACTATTGATGTACAACTTAAGTAAATAATACAAACTAAAACATAGAAAATAAATAAAGTGATCCATAGTATATAAGAGCTACTTAGCATGCATACACATGCATATAGATACATAAATATTATAATTACCTTTAAGAAAGATTCCTTTCTCTTTCATGTTTTACAACAACAATGCAATAATTTAAAAATCTAAAATCCGTCTACGTTAGTTTGTGTTATGTTTAGGTTTTAACAACGCGCTCCTTTCTATAAGCTCTGTTGGAATTAAACCTCAACCTCAACATTACATAGAACACTAGATAAACACATGGAGTGGTGAACACACAATTTCACCCCAGTGTTTAACCAGTAATTCAATAATCCATAGTTCCGTAAGAGGCTAGTTTTACGCCGCAGCTATGTTGTTGGTATGAAGGTTTCCTCACATTGGTTTAGAAGTCCCATTTATTTTTATGAAAATAGCATATCGTAGATAGATCAAAATATAGTCAATTACGAATCGTAGATCACTGCGTTTTGTAACATCCTGTTTCCTTAAATAAACACACGTGAGGGCTGCTTGAGTGGCTTCCTCCACTCCACTAAACAACTGTTGACAGACGCCTCAAATTTCGATGGCGTGAGTCGGCGCGGCGTGACACAGTTATACGGTTCCGTCGTGGCCTTGAGCCCAATTCGCAGCGCATCAGCACATGAGTGGCTCTAACTAAAACGATACGACTTTCGATTACGTTGTTGTTGATCGTCTTTTTGGGGCTGAAATACAGAAGTGATACCGCAATAAGGTATTGCACTGCTAGTCAAAAGACACACTTTTATTTAGGAACTGGAGAGACACCAGAAGAAGAAAAAATCGGTAATAATGTTCATGAGTTCCATAATTCTATGAAATACTAGCATAGTGATATTGTGATTAAAAAAACGTTGTCCTTTTTAACAAAATTTACTCTATAAAATACGGCTAGAAATATACAATTCTGCAATTTGTACATAATACTCCAACTTCAGACATGTTTCTAGATAGTGTATTTGACTAAATTGTTTAATGCCGTATAAAGCACTCGATTACACTAAGCTTAAATTTAGAAGGACTTCCAGCCATGCTTTGCAACTTAAAATTATTAAGAGTTAAGGCACGTTAAAGTTTCATTTAGTGATTCGGGAGGGTAAGTCAAATTTTTATTAGGTTTTGATATTGCTTGAAATATGCTGACAATTATTGTTCTGGTAAAAAAAGTATAATACACTGAATTTTAAAATACCGTGTGTATGTTTACTGCATTCGGAAAATCTTAAAGGAACGGAAAGTGTGACGTCGGATGTAGAGAGCAGGGGAGCGGAGAGCATCTCGATGACGTCATGTAAGTAAGTGACGCCTAGTAAGAGATGTTTTTGGATATAGAGCCAATAAAAATAATTCGGCAGGTTTTGTGTAAATTCTGTATTGGAAGCAACCTATTCACAATATTGGAGCACTAAGTACGATTTCGCTCGTCTCAATAAGTTTATTTGTACAGATATGAGGAGTATCCCAGAGGGCTGTAGCCGTAGGGGTATGCAGAGTAGCCGTAGGAGGTGATCGGAGCGGAGTGAGTGTAATCGATCCTGGACTGATGCGAGTAGGCAGTCGGCGCCAGGTAGGAGGCGGCCAGCAGCGGCGCAGAGCGCTTCTTTATGAGATGCGGGGAGTAGGCGAGCGGTGTCGGCGCCACGTAGTGCGACGTGAGCAGCGGCGCCGCCGGGTAGTGGTAGGGGAATGCGTGCGAGTAGGCGGGCGCGAGGTAGCTGCTCGCCAGCGGCAGCACCGAGCGCTTCTTGATGTAGTGCGGCGCGCTGTAGGCGAGGTGCGCCGCCGGCAGGTAGCTGGCGGGCAGCAGCGGTGAGTAGCTGCCGGTGTACAGCGGCGCACCGTACGCGCCGGGCACGCTGTAGTACCCGGCCGAGCTGTACGCGAGCGGCAGCAGCGCGCTGGGCGAAGCCGCCGCCAGCGAGCACGCCACCAGGCACGCCAATACCAATAGTTTCATCATCTTGCACGGAGTTGAGGATACAACTGATGAGGTGCTTCTGCACTGCATCCTATTTATGTTGAAAGTTAACAGAACTGCAATCTCGTTTTGAAAACTGGTATAAGATAAGTCCATAATCAGGAAGTTGACATTTAGAACTTATAAATCGAAAGTCCTAGAATGCCACCTATGTTACACGACGCCCTTGACGCGATTATTCAATCACTGTCCTCATCATTTACTACTTTTATTACTCGTACTATCGGGTTGTTTTTCGGCTTCTGCTCCTGCGTTTTCTTTATGCACGTTTTCTTTCATCATCGATGTTACGGCGTTGTCCATATCTTTCACGCCCGCTTCCTCTTGAGCTTTTGCTAATGATATCGGGTGTCTCAAAGCTCTAGCTAACGGCAAGTTATGGTAGAAACTCAAACCCACGGGTGTCAGCACTGTATCCGCAACGACTGGAGTAAAAAGTGTCTCGGTTACGAGAGCTTTTGGGTGTGCGTAGAGTGCTGGACTATAAATGAGTGGACCAGTAAGTACAGTGTGTTTGATGTCGATCCTCGATTGATGTGAGACGGCACTTGGCGCGGCGTAGATCAAAGGTGCTATATTGCAATACACAGTAACTGCGCTTATCACGGCAATGAGGAAAATCGTGCGCAGCATTTTAGCTGAATGCACTCGGACCTTGGGTGTGACGTACCGTGTGATGCGCCGAGTAGAGGAGTCTGCGTTTTATAGCCGAGTAACGGTTTGTGATGCGCCGACGCAGAGTTCAAGTTCTCGGTCGATGCTATCAAGCGGTTTGTTGTTGTTGCGTCATGCGCCGCCGCCGGAGGCTGGGATTTAAGCAATTCATGATTGATTGATGATACGGGTTTGTTATGCCGCAACATTACGGTTACTTTTATTAGAAGATGCGTTCATTGTCCTGTAGAATTTGTTATGATTTTTTGACACGTGTTAGATACTCGGCATTAAATACTTGATACAGTATAAATAATTGAAACAAAAAGTAAACTTTAGAAAAAACCGACTTCCACAAACCCTATTTGATTAGATTGAGTTTAATACAAACTGTAACCCCTTATCCCCCCCCCCTTGGGGACAATCTCATCTCAGTGCTACCCCACACTACTAAGGAACCTCTCTACAAAGTTTCATGGCTCTAGGTGCACCGGTTTAAGCTATGCGTTGCCTGTCCGTCAACCACGCATTGTATTTGTACCTAGTATTGAGCAGTTCTGGTGGCCATATGTGGTCTTCATCAGCAGTTCCGCATCACAATATTATGCTTACCGTGAGTAAATGAACGAGATATTACTAAAAACACTAAAATCACTATAGGTCTGCCTATAATATTTGAAGAGTTCCCTCGATTTCTCCAGGATCCCATCATCAGATCCTGACCAGGTGATCCATGGTACGAATAGGAAGGTAAACCCTTTCAAACAAAAACATATTTTTCCAAATCGGTCCATCCCTCTAGGCGCAATCGGGGCACATACATAAAAAAAAAACATCCGGACGAATTGTAAACCTCCTCCTTTGGGAAGTCGGTTAATGAGGTACATGTAATCACAAGTACAACTGTATTATAGAACTAATTTATATGACCTTGCTTATAATAGTTTATCCTAGGTACCTAGTACCTGAGCAAATGAAGTGGGTGGCGGCACTTACCGAGCATTCACAGTAAACGGTTCGATAGCAGCAAAAAATATGTTGTGTAAAACCTATTTTCAGGTAATTCCGTCTCCTTGTACTACACTCACAGTGATCAAATAGCGTGTCGCCTTTATTATTAGAATCCCTGTCCCTGTCACTTTTATCCAACTTTTAGTATAAGAAGCTGAGGGTTCGGCGTTTGAGTATCAGTCGAGTGCTACCAGTATCTTGTGAAACCAACCTGAAGAATTTCAAGAACTGAAAATGTTTCGTCTTATTACCTTGGTGGCTTGCCTGGCTTTGTGCGACAGTCACGCAGTGTTGCCATTCGTTCCAGCGCACACGCATCTTGATCTACATGCGGCGCCAATCGTCGTAGCACCAGTGTCACACTTACACCACGGGGTGTACAGTCACGGATACGGACATGGCTTCGTTAAGCCTCACCTACATCACCTATGGAAGAGATCAGCTCACTACGCAGTGCCCGTCGCTCCGGTCGCAGTTTCGCATCAGTCTAGAGTGGACTGGCATACTTCACCGGTGGCTGCGCCGGTAGTGAAGCCCTTGGTAGCACCTTTGATCCATGGAGTGCCTCTGATACACGAAGCGCCTTTGATCCACGGGGCGCATCTGCACAAGTCTGTGCTTCCGCTGCCTCTACACTACGGTCCTGGCGTGCACTATGGATCTCCGTACGCTCATGCATCTCATTACTAAACTGTTGTGATGATGGTTATAACGCTATTGGTTTTATGAATTGTGATCGTTAGTAGGAATTTAGAGTAAAATACTGGCAAATAAAATGTTACTGAGCATTATAATTCCATGTTTTCAATTCGACCCTACGAAACCAAGCATTCAGTTAATAAGCATACATTTTGGTATTCTTGTAAATTACAATTTAACCAAGTTCATAAAAGTCGCAATTCAGTTCACACATAGCGTCTTATCATTTCCCACAGGTCAAATGATCTAGTATTTTTTTAATAAATAAAAGCATCTAATAGGCATACCGGAATCTGATGGAAAATGGGGCAATATAAATTTGATATGTGCAACACAGGGGAAATCCTAAAAGTCCATTCATTTCGTTTGTGTCACCCTTTTCTGTGGCAGTGCCTAAAGCTTTAGTGAAAAGTGGGCTACACAGCCTGGGTGAACGCATTTTATCACGCGACGACTTGATTTGACAGGTGACAATGGACAATAGACATTGCCATATGAAAGTCACAATTTTCATCTATGGTTTTATATCATCAGATTCCGGTATACCTGCAGGGTGTAACAGAAAGGGGTGTACAAGCCAAAAGATGGTTGTTAGGGACATACTTCGATCATATATACCCTGGGTATATATGATCGAAGGGAACATACCATTCAATGCACCACCTGTTGTACGAGAGATATATTTTAATGTAGTTGTTTTCACCAATTAATTTAATCTCAAACTCAAACTTAATGTTCTGTTTTTTGTACATATCATTCACACATAATTCATATTTTTATTGAACACAGATAATTGTAACAACAATCTGTATATATAAAATCGCATTTTTTATCCTTTTTAGCCGATCAATATGTGCACTTTATGAAGATTCACACTTAGGTCACGGCTAAACTATGTGAGCAGCTAAAACTAGTTTTAGCCGGCTAATGTTAGGTGTTACTAGAGTAATGAATGATAGAAGAGCGGCTTAATGTTTTCATAATAATAGTGGTATGTCTAGGCGAAGTGGTGGGTGAAGTATTCAGACCAAAAGAAACGTATATGCACACCTAAATTAGCCGGCTAAAACAAATTTTAGCCACGCACCTATAGTATTAGCCATAACATAATCCTGAAGGTAAACAAAAAGTACATTTTATGGAAAATCCATTTCGTTTATTATGGCAGTGTTGTACATTGTTCGTAGAAAATACATTCGTAGATCAGACTAGATCACTTAGAACCTTAATTTCACCGATATTTAATAGGGATGGACGCTGTAGGCCTTGGGGACGACACTGGCGTGGACCACGGGAGCCGTGGAGTAGGGAGAGACCACGGGGGCGCCGTAGCCGTAGGCGCTGCTGTAGGCTAGGGGCGAGGAGTAGGCGACAGGGGCAGAGTAGGCGACCGGAGAGCTGTAGGCGACGGGGGCGCTGTAAGCGACGGGGGCGCTGTAAGCCACGCTGTGTGTAATAGGGGCGACCAGACCCACGGACCGTTTTCGTAGATGATGCACTCCAGACAGAGCCTTGGCCTGGTAGTGGGCGGCGCGGGCGGCGACCACCTCAGGCGTATCCAGCGGCACTCCATGAACGGCGTCCAGAACAACAGCGGGGGAGTGGGGCGCTTGGGCGTACGCGGCGTAGGGGGCGACCACTGCAGGGGCGCTGTATAGTGCGGGGGCGCTGTATACCGCGGGGGCGCTGTATACCGCGGGGGCGCTATAGACAGCTGGAGCACCATGCACCACACTGGAGCTGTACTGAGACACCGAGCTCACGGCCGGGACAGCAGCACTATAAGCCACAGGGACGGCTCCCAGGTATCCAGGCTTGGCCACGGCCATCGCCACAACGGAGAACAACACCACCAACTTGAACATTGTGGTCTGTGTGTTTAAACTGGACTGATCGATGAACTCGGATCGACTGATGCTCCTATCAACGAAACTTGATGCTTATATACTCGCCTAACGCGTTTGATTTAACAATAAAAATGCCAGACACTCACCTTCAAACAACTTGCCTTATCATAAACTTCTTTCCTGAAGCTTGATAGGTACGTCATGATACGTGAGTAATTTTGATACGCAAATATACATATACTTTTTTTTTTCATGACTCGGAAGCTTCCGTGATAATATATCAAACAGTTGAGTGCGCATATCTTCAAGGTAGCTATAAATATTGATGAGCAGTCGAATGATGCTGGATAATTTTAGTGGATGCCCTTATTTGCATTCTGCATTATAATACAATCTCATATCTAAATAATTCTAAAAATCTAAACGCATCGCCAATATGTTGGCTCTCTTTATATAATCAAGAACTATGTAGATATGGTGATATACAGGGTATAACTGAAAGGGGTGTACAAGCCGAAAGAGGATTGTTAGGGACATCATTCTGAATAACTTTCACTGTGGGACCGACTTGATCATAACATATTTTAAAAGAGGTACGGGGGAATTTATTGCCCTTCTTTGCTCCATCCCTAAGCCTACAACTTCCGAAGGTAGAAAAAAAAAGTATTATATTGACATTGACTAAGCAATCTGTATGATTCAATGATCAATAAGAAAAATGAACTTTGAACTTTGAACTTGAACTCTACGGCGTGGACGCTAAACTAGAAGGTACAGAGGCGCTAGGCCCAAGGTGTCGCGGGGAAGGGGGTGTAATGATTGTTTATTGAAGCCGCCCCGGGCCTGTGAGACTCCTTGTCACCAGTTTTAAAGTTTAGTAAATAAACTAACAGCATTAAGTTCTACTCATTATTCTGCGTAACCAACATGGTTGCACAAAAAAAAGATTTGGGGTTTGGGTAAATAGTATGGACCATTGACGTATTTTTTTTATTCGCGGCCACCCATATAGTTTTTATTATTTGGTAGCACTACCACATCTATTGTTCTACATTGCTAGTTTGTTCGGCCTATGTCCTTAGGAGACTATACCTACCGATTAATGTTTTATATTTAAAGAGGAAGCATTGTTGTACCTCATTTCGGGGCTGAGATATTAGAGCTTCAATGTAACACTTTTTGTACCAAAAAAACTGTAAAGTGTGAATAATTTATTGCCAAATATATGTTTGCAATGACAATCCCATGAGATTCTCGCCAATAAATTAGTGTGAAAACTTACATTTCAATATCGTTTCGTGCAACTCAGGGTTAGCTTTCAAAAAGTAAGGTTTGAAAAAAAAACTCTCTACATGTAAAAAATCGAACACGATTACGAAAAGCCTGGACGAAATATTATACCTTTGTGGGAATCCATGTACACGCGTATAACCACGGCATCTCAATATTAAAGCTTTAGCCTCACATTAATCTGTGGCCTCACTAAAATAATACATAATACATAGCGATAGTTGACGTTGCCAATTAAATGCACCAACGTCAACGATTTCATGCAACTGAATCATTAAGTTTACGATCATTGCTTTTATCTGTCAAGATGTAAAAAGCCTGGTGTAAGATCATCAAGTGAAACAAACCAGCATAGAAAAAATATAATTTGGTAAAATGTTGCTTGAATTAGTGTAATTAGTTGAATGTTGTTGCAATAAACGTTTTTGAAATCATTCTATCCATATCATCAGGCAGAGAGTAAAATCTGAATTCAGTTATAATTGTAATAACTTAACACGTGTAGAGGAGGATAAGAAACCTATTAGGTGTCTACTTAGTTAAAATTATGTTTAAAATTCGTATATCGTTATAGGTCCAATAGAATGATAAGAATAAAATACAAAAGTTTTCAAAAGTAAATACTTCTTTATTGAGTAATATTTACAAGTATCAGTCAGTTATCAGTACTGAACCGAGGAGTGGCCAGCACTCCTCATTTCCGTGCTGGCATTCACCAGGGGTGTACGCCGTACGCCTTGGTGATGATGGGAGACGAGTATGCCAGGGGCGAGATGTGCGCGGAGTAGGCGAGGGGCGAAGAGTAGGCCAGGGGCGCACTGTAGTGGGTAGAGTAGGTGGAGTAGGGGGCGGAGTAGAGCCCGAGAGAGCGCTTGTGGATGTAGTGACCGGTGGAGGCGACGGCCTTGGCTTCGAAGTGAGCAGCCTTCGCGGCGTACACCTCAGGGGTGTCCAGAGGCACAGCTGGGGCGGCGATCGCAGCGGGGGCGACGGCGAATGCTGGGGCGGCATAACCGTAGGCGAACGCTGGGTCGGCGCTACCATAGGCGAAAGCTGGGGCGGCAGCGTAAGCTGGGGCGGCAGCGTAGGCAAGAGGAGCGGTGTATCCGGTCTTGATCACAGCGGGGGCAATCGGGGCAGCAGCGACGGGTGCGCTGTAGGCAATGGGGGCCGCAGAGATGGTCTCGCTGACGATGGCGGGAGATGACTTGATGTCGACGCGGGACTGGTGGGAGACTGCGGCTGGGGCGGCGTATACGGCGGGGGCGGCGTACGCGGCGGGGGCGGCGTACACTGCGGGCTTGGCGATGGCTACTGGGGCGGCGTAGGAGATGGGAGCGGCAATCTGCTCCGTCACGATAGCTGGTGAGGACTTGATGTCCTGACGGAACTGGTGCGATACGGCAGCCGGCGCCTGGTAGTAGGTCTGGGCGAAGGGTGCGGCGTAAGCGATGGGCCCAGCCTCCAGGAGCCCAGGAGACGCGGCGGCGAGCGCCAGCACAGAGAACAACACCACCATCGAAGTCATCGTGGTCTGTGTTGGTTCAGATGTGGACTGAAGACGAAGGAATGAGTAACTGATGCTTTCTTTTGGGCGACGTATGGTTTTATACTTTCGCGATGTATGCAAACGAAAGTCAAGTTCAACTAGTTCTTAGTCACCGGTTGTGTCTGTGCAGATTTTTATTATGTGTTATTATAAGAAAATTACCTTCATGTATGTAATGCATATGTATTGGATGCAACGTATGCAGCATGGATTGTCCTGAGAATAAATTGTGTAGTAGTGAAGTGTGAATATGTATGAATGTCATCATACTATATGCATCGATTTTTCTCAAATAGAGTTATGTAAAACAAGTCACATAACATCAACTAATAATGTGCATCTCGTTTGTACTATATATTAAACAGTACCGTTTGTACTATAAATTAGATATTAACCTTGCAACTATGAATCCCTGGTTTCGGATATAAGTTAATTTTAATTGTATTCCTATAAATACTTCATATTCAATCATTACCTAAAGTAAGTGAAAGTAAATGTAACCCGTTAATATCCTCACCGAGGTGCACAGGTTCTTAGCAGTCTCAGTGCGGGTTGGTGGAGGGATGTCATGCTAGTGGCCAATCCGTATGTCAGAAGTTATCAAGCTGCCCTATGAGGTACTCTGACACAGCTTTACGACTACTACCACCGAGTAGCGATAGTAGCCGGGACCTGCGGCTTAACGTATCATCCTAAACACGGAAATGCCCGGAACAAATACCACATAGAAACCGGTCACCCATCCAGTACAACCGCACGATCGTTTCAGACGCGCGGTTACCGCTCGGCCACGGAAGCTTCACCATTACCTATATAATTTTACAAATTGAATATTTTTTATCCACCTCCATATTTGAAATGAGTTTTGACCTGTCTCATCCCTATTTGGTTTGCTGGAAGAGATCTCTTATTAGAGATAAGCTCGCCTTTGTACACGTTTTCTATGTTTTTTATTGTCCTATGTATCTGTTTGTGTGCAATGAAGAAATTATGAAATTATGAGTTTTTCTTTTATTATCTATCTTTAAAACAAGTTAAATACATGAAGTACAAAATTGCATTGCACCGTTTAGAAATTCATGTTCATACTACAAAGAAGTTGAGAACAGCTAAATTCACAAACCACAATACCGCAATCTGTGAACAGGACCACGGTCTAAACACCATACTTACATGGATATTTAACAACAATATCATATAATTTGTACTAAATTACCTGCAACTAATACCTGTTTTAAGAATGAACTAAATAACAACGTCATTAATACGTAAAGTGGTATAAATAGCCCTTCCAGTAATTAAATAGGTAGGTACATAAACATAGAGTCGTTTTCGATTGATTTATATTTTTTGCTACGAGTATTTCGCTTGCTATAATTGTAAAATGGGAAGGTTTGCGGAGGGCGGCCTTGGGTCTGCTTTTCATAGTATGTCGCTGTCGCCGACTCTGGGCGTAGGCTTTGCTACTTGCTCTGTATATCGTTTGGAGCGGCAATTACCACCATCATACATGTTTGAACCCCTGTTACAAAACTTGTGAATAAAATCGATCATTGTTCACGATCCCAGTTTGACGTCTAGATGTTAGAAGAGTTTTTGGTGATCTCTGTCTCCATACATATACATCTTGTTTTATACCAGTGATTAGTCTTTATAATTATTATTTTACGAATAATACTCTATTATTAATCTAAGGCCCTGTCTCAAGCGTTCCTACCTTATTAAAAAGATACATCTGACATTTTACATTAAAAATCTATTTATCTGTTCAATATCGAAAACGTTTGAGACAGGCCCTTAATATTTGTCTCATTTATGCTTTCCCGCAATAAGGAAAATTGAACTGAGTTTGCAGTGCCTCTGTAACCTTCTATCCTAAAAGTCATCACGACACCTTTATTTTTCTTCTGCCTGGCAACCATTATCAACTCTGTATATATCTATAACACCGACATTTACAATCAAGGTATTGCTTTGTACGAGAAGCCAGTCATCCGGTGCCCTTCCATTTATGGTCAACTTATTTACGACAAGTTGGTAGCGATACAGAAACCGACCGACTGTGCAGCCCGACGCACTGGGCTCCAAAAAACAAGAAATACAAAAAAAAAACATGATAAATGTTATTGCTTTGTTGAGTCGGTTGTTTGTTGAAGGAATTAAGCTGTCGTTTTAAACTTTCCATGGCAATAGTTTTCAGTTTTCTAGGTTAGCTTGTATTGGTTTCATTCAAGAAAAAAGGGGTTGATTTTGTAACATAAACTTATTGAGAGTGTGTGATAATGTATATATTTTTAAATGTAGATAATGTGTCGTATAACAGCTATAACGTCACGAAGTATTTAATTTGCCTATAATTACTTCGATGTGACACGAAAAGGAAAGAAGACGCACACGTTCATATAAGAATAAGAGTTCCTATTTATTAAGTTTGCACACTTGTCTATCTGCTTAAGTTTCTCGATATAAATAATTTTCTTGTATTTTTGTAGATATTTCTGGCTTTAATTCTGTTTCTTTGCTCTTTGTAATTTGTTTATCTATGTGCTGTTGATGTCCAGAATAAAATAAATAAATAAATAGACCTTAATCAATATGCTTCTAAACTAAAACACATCATATAATTTATCACGTATTTATTAAATCTCACATCACTCACGTTGATAAAACTTTTTACAGTCCTACGAGTAGGCAGCGGTTCCCAATCTTTCCAAATCGTCTTAAATGCTAGATATAATAAATAGTTTGACTGTTGCTCTGTCCGGCGGTAGAGCCCTTACGGCCTGGTAGACCAGAGGGGTCTATGGTACCAGGTCGTGAAGGGGGGTATGTCGTGGGTTTACCAGGCATGGCCGTAAGCACCGTAGGCACCGTAGGGGGAGGCGACAACCGGGGAGTGAGCGGCGACTAGAGCCGGGGAGGCGACCTGGAAAATTAATCTTTATAGGAGTAAGGTCTAGGTATAGTTAAGAGAAAACAAATGATAAAGATACGGTTAGCTTGGTAAGCTGACAAAGTTTTGAATGATCCGCGTATCACACTAAATGTTTGGGTTCAATACAAAACAATGAAGTCGATTTTAGAGCTATCATAAATAACTAACTAGCGTATTAATACCAGTAAATAATGACAGTTATTTAGTTTGATTGTTATCTAATTTTGATCCCTGTAATTGCCTGTCTGTGCACACAATAACTATTTTAAACATAATTTACAAGTTCATATCTTTTTAGGCCCATTTTATCACTCAAACAGGAAATCATCGGTTGAGTAATTCATACTGCCTTATAAGTCACATTTTAATAAAACTCCGTTCCACTTGCCGGGCAAAAAATGTATTAACTAAAATCAAGTCACGAAATCAAAGAAGCATTCCTTGCGCTTTATACAGGTTTTCTGTCTTGATACATTAAGTAAAGTTAACTCACCAATACATTCTCATAGTGGTTATTCGTCCATTAAAAGATCAAGACATGGAACAATTAATATTACTTTTTATGAATTTACCTCAGTCAGCCAGCCTCCATAATGAGCCCATACAAAAGACATCAACGCTGTACCGAGTGTAAGTTCGTGCAGGACCTTTGATAGTTACAATCAAGATTTTGCGCAGATAAGAGTCCAAAGAAAGACGTGATAAAAAAAAATTGAAAGCAACTTATTTACTAATATATTTAAGTACAAGTCTATACATACAAAATACGTAACAGACTTTCTCCCCGACCTATTAAAATTATAATTGAATACACAATAAATGTTTAATAGTTGATTAGTACATTTGTTGCTAATAAGTTCATTTTTTCCTGTGAAAAATATTCAACACCAAATACTATTTTTGTCTGGACTCAACATTGGATTTTTATGGGCTTTAGATTTACAGATCTGAGGAACAAATTGCACTATGTGAACATTCTAGGCAGCACTTGGTCCAATTTTTGGCAATCTCCTTTATGTAGAGTAGACCGCAAAATTTACAAAACGTGAGCTAAGAACTACTCGCAACTATGATAGTAACATTAGAAACGAGAATCAGCGTGGATATACACTGTCAATTTATGTAGAGCTTCTTTATTGTATGGTTACCAAGTGTCTAGCGACTGTATTCCGACATGATACGAGACAGGCGTAATGTGCGTGGAGAATAAACCTACTGTAAATGTCTCCCATAGTAAGGTACTGTAAATTTCTCCCAAGTAAGCTACAATCTCTCTCTTTATTCTTCATTCTGTTTGAACCCTAGGTAATCTAGAAGATTGGCTCCAAAAGCCTTATGCGAGCACACGAGCCACTACAGGACACGCCTTGTTTCTTTGAGCCTGAGCGAACTGTGACCTCTCTTTCTCGTAGTCTCGAGTAAGGTGGGGGGTGAAAGAGAGCGAGTGGAGACAGCTCTTTCAGAGCATAATACTATTGAAGCACACTGTTTAAAGCAGCAAAGCTTCAGCAGACCTTCGGCGGGTAGGGAGAGACGGCGCGCGGTTGCTAAATGCATGGTAAAATAGTCGCCACAACACATTAACATAATAGCCCGGACCCGCTTTAAGACCAACGCTTGGTGTGACATGCTTCATGGAGTTTCTTCTATTTGTCCTTTCAGTTTCACCAGCCTCCAAAAAAAAACAGGTAGGTTTATACCTAGATGTCACAATAATCATTCTGAACAACTTTGACTATGAAACTGATTTGGTAAGAGCAATTTTATTTTTGATTTGAGCTGATTGGTATGGAAAAGTAAAACATAAAGTTGCTCCGATCAAATTGCTTTTCTATAGAAAGTTGCTTAGAATAAGTAAGTAAGTAAGTAAGTAAATAAGTCTTTATTGCCTTAAATTACAGTAAGTATCGAGGTGTTCACAGAAAATAATGTACAATTGTAGTTTTACCTTATAAAGGCATAGCAAATTATTAAATCAATATTATCTACAATTACTTATTTTAAAGCAACCTTCCTGATCACCTTTCTGTTACACCTTGTATAGTACATAGCTCGGTCCCTTACTTATACCTCGGCTTACTACTGGTGCAGTACTCACCCTGACGGTGTTGGCGTACGAGGTGGCGACAGGCAGGGCGGTCTTCACGATCGGAGCTCCGTATACCCCGGCGCCCACCAGCCCATGGCCCCAGGGGGAGGCAAGTGGCGCGCCCCAGGGGGCGGCGAGCGGGGCGGCCAGCGGCGCGCCCCAGGGGGACGCGAGGGGGGCGCCGATCAAGCCAGGGGCGGGGGCGGAGGCGGCGATGGCCAAAAGGGCGGAGAAGGCGACCTGGAATGAGTGCAGAGAGGAAAAAGTACGTTACTCTCTATCCCGTCCAGTATAACCTACAAATTACGTGGTTTGTTCCATCTACTTTCATTATATAATATGTGGTTTTTTAACAAACTTCTGACCTTGAGAGAAGGTCTTCTGACATCCACTGTAAACGAAGTCAATATAGCTGCTAACTGGTCCAAGAAAGTGCTTAAACTGCTAATTTAAGTAACTATAGAACCCATACGAAATAAAGTAAGGAGTAACTGTTTCCAATTCAATCAATATCTTTCGTATAACCTGTAATTAATAGTATGTCTAGAGTTTACAAAGATATACTTTTTTTACAGGTTATACTAGGACTAGTAGAGCAGAGTCCTTTCTAAGTGAATACCAATTTTGTCCAAGGCACAAAGAAACAAGCACACGAGGTTCTCGACATTGATTACTGATGCAGTTTTTTCACGGTGGACAAACAAAGGGTCTTCAACTGTTTTGACGTGACTGATTGACCCTGATTTAGATCTTTTGCACTGTAATCGATGTCACATCATTTGCTGGACTTCTGTTTGCTAAAGTTTATGGTGAACTTTAATTTACAAAAACATAATAATAGAGATGTGATTTGTTTTTACCTGGATGACATTATACATCCAGCCTTTCCGTGACTTTACGGTGCTTATAGTCATTGTCACGAGATAAATTTTGGCTGTTAGGATCGTATGTACGGACTATGTTGTCAGGAGACAGATTTCGTAGGGTCGTTTTCGGGTAGACGACATTTGTATACCGAGCGGGGATGACCAACCAAGTAATAAGGTCATGAAGTCATTTTTTTAAAGCTTTTTAGGGTTCCGTACCCGAAGGGTGCCAAACGGGACCCTATTACTGAGACTTCGCTGTCCGTCTGTCCGTCCGTCCGTCCGTCCGTCCTGTCTGTCACCAGGCTGTAACTCATGAACCGTGGTAGCTAGACAGGTGAAATTTTCACAGATGATGTATTTCTGTTGCCGCTATAACAACAAATACTAAAAATCAAAAGAAATTTAATATTAAGGGGGGCTTCCATACAACAAACGTGATTTTTTTTGCTCATTTTTGCTCGATATTGATAATGGTAGCAGGTAGACGCTTAAAATGTTCACAATATATTGAGTATATTATTTACTTAAAAAGTAAATAATTAAATTAATATTTAGGGGGGGCTCCCATACTTTTTTTTTTTTTGCGTTTTTTTATAGATAATGGTACGGAACCCTTCGTGCGCGAGTCCGACTCGCACTTGGCCGGTTTTATTTAAGTTTATAACTCGGTAAGACCATGTCCCATGCAGAATACTGCATAAAATATACGAATCTGACCTACTCAGAAATTGGTTTATAGAGAAAGTGACTTAGATCATGTTGAAACAGTTTTTTTTCAGAAATAGACCTATGGTAAATCTGACCTAAACAGAGTCGTACTTACTCATATTCTGGCCTACAGCTCAGCTGATTTAATACGAATCTGTGCTGGCCCGCCTAAAGGGCAAATATGTATCTAATCGTATCAAATTAATAAACGCAATACTTTTCCTTTGTTAACACAAACAAAGTCGAAACTTCGATAAAAAAACATTTGCTTCAATAAAAATAAGACTACAGAGTTGAAATAAAAATTATAGACTTAACAAAAACAGGTCTAAATTACGAGAATGTTCAGAAAAAAAGTGGCCAAGTGCGAGTCGGACTTGCCCATGAAGCGTTCCGTAGTAGCATCATATCGTAACACACATATATAGCCCAAATATCACTATCATTCTTCACCAGCAAATAATTACATTGTTTTTCATAGTGTATGAATGATAAAGTTATCTTGGCGGTTTTTAATAAATGTTTTATATCTTGAAAACTTCTTATTTTATTTTGTTCAAACCATTTTTTGTTGAAAGTGTGTACTGAGATACACAGCATATATATATATATTGTTTGTTTTTTTTTCTCTCTTACTTGACTTTTAATAATTAGAGGGGGGGGGGGGACAAATTTGTCCACTTTGGAAGGAAAATGCTTTCAGGAACCTCATGTCAACCTCACGTCATTTTTAAAGATCTATCTATAGAGACCCTACACACCCTATATGTTTGATGAAAAAAATATTTTTGGTTACAGTTCCATGGATGGACCCCTTAATATATTTTTTATCACACCTGCTCTGAAAATACATACTAATTATACCAATTAGAGGGAAGAAACGCCTTTATCCCGCCCTTCAAATCCTTTCATCCCAAGGTATGGAAGTTTGTATGAAAATCCTTCCGACCCAAGGGTGGGAAGTATGTATGAAATTCCATTACATACCCGGTTTTTTTTTTTTTATTTGTCAGCAGTCATACTGCAAAGAGACTTTAACTGTCTACTAATTAAATTTCAAGTAAATTGTTACTGGCCACATACAGTTTTTATTTTACCAGTTACCAACCTCCTTGGTGCATACAGAAAATTAAAAACGAAATTATTTTTGTATATAAAACGCGCGGAATCACGGAAGAAGTGGCTGCATGACCTTATGATCTTAGCCTACTCCAGAAACGGGCGAATAAAAAAAGGAAAAGCCCGCGCATTTTCGCAAAAACTTCGAGCAATACATTTTCAGAAAATGAAGTCGTTTTCTTTTCCTTTTGCCAACGTATGAAATTTTCATAAGTACTGCAGATCTCTATGCATTTATGTCTATAATTTTCCTCGTAGGTGTAATAAAAAGCACTATACTAACCTCAGGATAAAGTACAGTTCCATACCTCAAATGGTTTGCGCCCCTCGCAAGCTCGTGGCGCAAATGCCATAATCTCGGTATGGAACTGTCACTTTCTTCCCTCTGAAGTAATGTACTATATTTGTATATAAATCGTAAAGCGGTTCACAGAATACATCTACATACCAAGTTTTAACTGTGTAGTCCTAATAGTTTCGGAATAAAGTTGCTGTGACATACGGACGGACGGACGGACAGACAGACTTGGCGAAACTATAAGGGTTCCTTGTTTCTCTACGGAACCCTAAAAAGGGATAAAAAGTGTGTAATGCGTCCGGATAGTGACTTGATCAGAGTGTGACCTTGTTGGGTCGTTGTCGTGGGCTCATAGTAAATGTCAAGTAGACATTAAAAAGTGTATCGACGCGAATCTCCTGCTTCGGATCGATTTATATCGGAGATGTGGATCTGCATTAATAAGTCACACGCACGCAGAAAGGGTAAGGTAAGGTTTTATAGAACTTCGGTACCTGTTGGTATATGATGGGGGTATGTGGTGTTTTGGTATTAAAAGGATACCTATGATTATCACGAGCAAAATTAGTCTGCGTGATTCCTGTAATGCCCAGATATTTAATCAAGTTCACGTCTTAGGTATTTGTTTTTATTTAAATTCATTTAAGTTGTTT
Organism: Argyresthia albistria; assembly: GCA_963457715.1. NCBI lineage: Eukaryota > Metazoa > Arthropoda > Insecta > Lepidoptera > Argyresthiidae > Argyresthia > Argyresthia albistria. Next base: position 5,786,421 of record OY735265.1, read on the forward strand.
TCCGATCTTACATACGTCTACGCGTTCTTGATGTAAAATCAAGCCGAAATTTATTTGAATTCTTAAGGTCTTTAGTCGCATATTGCTGTAAAAAAAACAATATTTTAGGTCAACGTAATCGAACGCTACGACCATTTATGCTGTAATGCCGTAATGCTTGGATTTTCATAGTAATCGCAATGGACCCAAAACCGGGTACTTCCCGAAGGCCTACAATCATGAAATTTGGCATAAAGTAAGGTCTTATAGCACAAGTAAAGGGAAAAATCTGAAAACTGCAAGTTTCTGTCTTTTTACAAAAATATTCAATTTGGTTTACATGGATGACATCATAATTTAGTTTTTTTATGTGGAAACCTAATTACACGTGTTACGCTCTCCAAATGTGATCGGAGCCCTTGAGGCGTAAGTTCTACTCGCACTTGACCGTTTATTTTATTTTGTGCTAAATCATCTTTATTATAAGAATATTTTTTAATAATTCGTGCCCTAGTTTTAATATACAAGCTTATAGATAAAATAAAATAAAAATCTTACCAGCTTGTACATTATGAAGAAGGGGGTGGGGGTTGCGTGTGTTGAAGTTGAAATGAGTTAGAAACCGAGTGTGCTAAGGGCTCAGTTGCGACAGCTTATATAGTCCCTAGATAGCTAGACCAAATCCGTCTAACCCTACCCTAGGTGTACTGCCTAGGTCATTTGTTGCAGCCTACAGCTTGTATGGTAGGGTCTGCAGAAATATTAGATCAAAATTGATTGAAAAACTATACATATGTCATCGAAACACAAACATTTTAATTGTACACATTAAATTACCCACTGATGAGGGGGTAATAAAATATTGATTTATTAGCTTTGAAGATTCCCTGCAGGGCAAAGCTTTTTGATCAGCCGATAGATCAATTTGTTTAGGCTGCTATAATACGGATGATACCGAGTCGTTACAATGGGTGTAATTTCATACTGAATACATCTTCATACTGATTATTTATAAGCCCGACTAAACAGTCAGCCGATCAAAATATCTAAGGTCTGCGGAAATCCTATTATAAAACTACTCTTTCAATTAAGAAATTGTTGACGGATATTGCAAAGATACGAGTATCTAGTTTTTTCATTCAATTCCAGGCTTAAAAAGGCAACCGTACCTAGAACACTTGGCGTAGTTTTAATTCGACTCATATGTTGTACTATAGTCATTCAGCAAACAGTCTTGATAATTTACCACCATTCTACCTAATCTTTATGGCTTAGGCATGGCCACATGAACACCTAGTCCTATAATTAATCATATATGATAGCTTGCTTATGGCTTTAAACCGGACTCTTGAAATAAGACCTAGAGGTATAGTTTCATAAGCCATATGCCTACAGACTACAGAAACCTAAGTACGTACTTAAGTTCCTTTTCTAAATGTACTATGATCTGCGTTCTACATTTATTTATTATAATAAGTATTCATAATTAAATCAAATACATTACACACTAATTATAAAACAAAATTAATTAATAATACAATTAAACTACAATGTCAAAAATATATCTACACAAAAGCTTCGTCAAGACAAGACATGGATGTATTGTGGATTTTAAAGTTTGGCATTATGTTCAAGACGGAAGTTTTATTATCCGTAATATGAATAGCTTGATCCTAACACCGGTGATTAAACATTTTGAATTGTTCTTCACATTTAAAAAAAAAAAACAAAACACATTATATTCTTTTACATTTATGTCCAGTAAATTTTAAAGAAAAGAAAAATGTGTCAACTCTTCATATCGACATTAAGTAGGTGTGTTTGCATTTGGTGACGGCGAAATTGTATCACAAAATGCATACCTTTTTATCATCTAAAGAATGGTTGGGGTGTTAAATTCCTTTGCCTCCTTTCGTTAACAATATCTACCCAGACAAAGTTTCCTTCGTATACATTGGTATGAAGTCACGATCGCATAAGTAATTTTGTCTCCATTCATAAGTCTCAGAACCGGAGATGGCCTACGAGTTTTACCTATATACCCAGTACCTTACCTCAAAAGCTTATCTATGTATATGTAGGTAGTACTAATTTAGGCAGTATACAATATAAATGTGGGTTGGCAGTGTTCTATGATTGCGATTTTATTATAGTGTTTTGATAAGTTCGATATGGCTTTAGATAATTGATTGGATATTGCAGTTATGACATCTATTACGGGGATCATTTGAAAGCTTAAAGCAGAATCATTTTTATCATAAAAGATGATAATTAATACAAGTTCAAGATATTCGGTATATAGGGTAGCCAGAGCTTGAGGATCATACCCACGTTTATCAAGTGCAAGGCAAGATCTTATGACATTCATATACTTTTATAATCCCTCTTAAATGGTTACGAAAATGAGCCACGATCAAAACCGTCTATTCGTACTACAAAGGGCCAGATCAACTCATAGTGTTCGCTAAAACGTATCATACTGTAGTTGAAAATCTACGTAGGTGCTGGCAGCGCAGGCGCACAAGAGCTGGGCTGGGGCATACACACATACATGCATATCGTATTTACACATACATACACATTTTATTCACACATGATCAATATTGTCGCTCACGTGGCCACCGGACCTGCTGTCAGTTCACACACTTTGGTTTAAACACCTGCATAACATTAATTTTATGGGGACAGGGAAAATTCTAGGTCTTGGGTCCTTTGTTGGGTCCTTCATCGAATATCTACTTGACAAGATGTAATATTTTGATCAGATAGCCTTGTTTCAAGTTGTCTTACCCTATTATCGTCACTAAATCAAGTACAAATGTAAGCCAAAGAGTAAAAGAAAATCAGGAACAATCAAAGTTGACTTCCTTTATTATTATTTTTGTGGTTATCTTTAAGATACAGCAAAATTATCCAAACATAAATCTTGAACTATCAAACAAATTGAGAATTAACATCATTACAGATAAAATTTACATAACTGAATTATTCTGGCGATAAAACCATAAAATTACCATAACATATGATCCTATCATAATTGCTACTACAATCTACTGTTGCTCTACTACTACTACTGTTACGAGCTATACGTAACCTCCTTCGTATACATGAGCTATGTTTGTGTAAATTAAATTAACCGATAAAACCGGTAGTCGAAGATATGCAGTTTAAAAAAATATTCTGATCATTTTTGGAATGCTTTCCATATAGTGGAACGAATTAGCCGAATAAATTGTTTTTGGCCCTTATGACACAGATTCAATAATAACACATGTTTTGCTGGCACATTATTTGATGCCCCAGTTAAGGGACCTTAGCCTGTGACTCCGATATAGTAGCCTTGCAGGTAATGTGTTCTGTTACGACTACGCCCTTTATTCTTAGTGTCAGGGTGGTGATGATTAATGCTGGTGCCATTAGGTACTTTTATTCATAAGGTTTTGTGAGGCAAACGGCAATGCCACGAAACTATTTATTGGTTCACTCTCAGAAGCACACCGGTTGAACAAACGAACAATGGAGAACAATAGATAAATAAGATGTGTCGACGAAAGGGTTAAATGAAAAATACAGCCTGATCAATACGGTTGCATATTGATATAGCATATTTACTATCTCTAAATAACAGTTATTTAGAGATACTGAATATGCTATTATTTTAAATAACTTAATAGGTTTTTGATCCTTAAAAGGAAAAAAAAGCGGCCAAGTGGGAGTCGGACACGCGCAAAAAGGGTTCCGTACCATTATATATAAAAACGACAAAAAAAATCATGTCTGTTGCATGTTGTATGTTCTATTAATATTTATTATAACCTATTTTTTAGTATTTGTAGTTATAGCGGCAACAGCAATACATCATCTGTGAAAATTTCAACTGTCTATCTATCACGGTTCATGAGATACAGCCTGGTGACAGACGGACAGACAGACGGACAGCGGAGTCTTATTATTAGGGTCCCGTTTGGCACCCTTCGGGTAAGGAACCCTATAAAGCCGTCTTTACAATAAAATGTCCAACGAACATGCCCTAGATATCTTTGTTAACCCCAGTACCTTCAAAACCCAACTTTTAAACATTTATAAAAAGAAGAAAACATACACTTGATTTTAATTAAATTTTAACTTTTTTTCTAGAATACTTTTTTTCTAGAATACTTTTCACTACTTTCTATTTCTGTTTGTGTAATTACTGATTAGTCTTAATAGTCTTAATTTGAAATAATTAAGTTATAGGTGTAGCAGATGACATATGTCTTCTAAGCATGCTGTCAGGACATCTTAAGGTTTAATCACTAGTTTAGTATGTAAAACCTATACTCTAAGGAATGCAATGTGATTTTACTGTTTTGTTCTGCAATAAAATAAAAATAAATAAATAAAGGAATCACTTTATTGTCCGTCCGTCTGTCTGTCTGCCAGTCAGTCTGTCTGTCTTTCCGTCTGTCTGTCCGTATATGTCTGTCCGTTTGTCTATCCGTCTTTCAAAACCTTTTATATCGATAACGCGTGGACTATTAAGCTGAAATATCAGGCCTGTGGTCCCACATAGCTGTGAAAAAATCAACCTTCTAGGTCAACGCAATCGAACGCCTACGACCGTTTATATTGTAAAATTGGTAGATTTTCATAATAGCAATGGACCTATAACCTAAGTAATGCGTACTTCCCGTCGGCCTACAAACTACAATCATGAAATAGCACAAATAAAGGGAAAGTCAGAAAACTGCAAATTTCTGTCTTTTTGCAAAAATATTTACTTTAGTTTACATGGATGTCATCATACTTTATTTTTTTATGTAGAAACCTAATTACACCATTTACGAGGTAACATTCTCCGAGGTGATCGGAACCCTTGGTCCGCGAGTAAAACTCGCACTTAATCTTTCATTATTTTAATTCGTATTGTGATCCATCTGTTTAGTAGTTCAGAAGTCCCTTACAACATTAATAAAGTAGATGGCATCCATCGACAACTTTATACATAGGTATAGGTACTTCAAAAAACTGCAGCTGCCATCGAAGTCATTTATGTAAATCTATGCAAAAAGCAACATCAATGTTTGGATATGAAAATGTACCTAAGATTATATTGGACATAATAGTGTATCAGGATCACAGATAATCTCAACATGTGATCAATATTTGTAGCTTGGGTTTTATACCTATTAATGTTCAATTAAGGCCAACGTAATAATCTAGGCAATGCGTACCCCAGTTTCATTATCCTTAAAAAAATGCTCTGAGAATTAAATTATTGTTAATTATTTTTTATTTGAAGGTAAGGTTTTTTATTTAAGGAAGATATTGATATAAGCGATCGTCAAATATGAAACTGATGGTCAGATGGTTACCCTGTATAAATTAATAGAGAAACATGCCTCTCCTTGAGTTAGTGAAATGTGTTGTGAAATTAAAATTGCGAGACTTGAAATGGCATGCATGCGACTTGAATCCTTGATCATAGGAGAAGCACTTGACGTTGTATATGCATTTATAAAGTTTAAGATCGAAGGGTAACAGAACGGGTTGTCCTTTGTAAGGGATGAATGTACTAGATTAGAGGTGAAACACAAATTCCTATTATTTCCAATCCATGAATAGACTCACCAGCAAGGTACCAGATAATAAAATCTCTCGGAATAATTTGTCTAGGTACCTACGCGAAGGAAACCTACCGATCTTCAGTCGTCCAATTACTGAGTCTCCGAAGTCGTGTTCCAAACTAGGACAATATTTAGTTTCTAAGAAAGTCTCCTCCAACTATTTCGTACCGAACGAACCCATTCCACTTAAAACTTTGGGAAGAGTTGGGGATATTACATAAATATCAAAGATATTACAGGCAAATGAAAAAAGCATGTATGGCTTTACAATTTATATATCACAATTACATATAAAATTCTAACTTAAAATATTGAGCAAGTCACAAGTATAATGTTGCCAAATTTGTTTATAGGTAGTAAGGGGAAGAAAAGTATCTTGCTGAAGGAAAGTATCCGTTTGCGGCCACATAAGGTGCGGCGGCTGGGGCGGCCACTAGAGGGGCAGGGGCGGCGGCGACCAGTGGTGCAGGGGCGGCGGCTATGAAGGGAGCGGGGGCGGCCAATAGACGGGCGGGCGACACTACTGGAGTCGCCACAGCGTGGTTGACCGTGTGAGCGGAGTATGAACTGGCGTAAGGGGCGACATACGCCGCTGGAGCGATGGCCGGCGCGACCAAGGCAGCCGGGGCCCCCACAGGAATTACAGAGGCATTGCACGCGGCAATGGTGATGGCGAAGATGACCTGCAATTAAAATAAAATGATCATTAAAATTGGCCATAGAAATGCTTATCAGGTCGACCAATATATTTTCTTTTGAACGTTAAGGTGTAAAAAGAAGAGATGCTTACAAAGAATTTGGCGATCATTGTGCTTGGGATGTGACTGCTAAACTAGCTCGGAGGAATGTATGTCCAAAACTGTATTGTCTGGGGACCATTGTCACGTTTTTATAGCAACTGTCGATTTCGTTGAGCAATTGTGTCGTCCGCGCATGCGTAGGACATCGCGGTTGGCCCGACGCCATAGTTTTTGACCCAGACTTGCCTAGACGTACTATGCATTCTAATTTGAACCATGTGCCTTATAGTTTCACTGCTGGTTATGTAATTGAAGATATGATACAATGTGGTGACACGGGCTTTTATCGGCGTCTGCCTTTAGGATAAATGCTAGTAAAGGTACTTAACTTCAAAATTAAGCATGTTTCTAGATACTGTACGCGTATGCAATGTGGCGTTAAAGCTATCAAAAGCAATGTACGAATGTCTAGTCCTACTAGAATACGCATAAGTATTAGTAAACCTAAATACATACTCACAACTTAATATCATATTCTAGAGCTACATCAATGATCGTAATAGTATAAGTTTAGTGATTGATACTTCAAGGCTTCTAATGCCTTAATAAGTCAAATGGAGAAATAATATACTATATCTAGAGCAGGGTGTAGCATTGAAACCACGTAAAGTAGGTTGTCATTACCGACGCACTGTCAATAGAGCTTCAAGCACAGCAGAAAGAACACACGGGATCCCTTTGCTTCGCATCATTTTTTAATCCTAAATTTTATTTGCGTAACGAGTTTTTCATAACTTGTCAAAGTCAAAGTCAAAAATGTAAAAGTAATCGCATAATTAATAGTACTTTGTTATAACAATCCCTTGGCATCCTGTGTTGTTTGGCATAACTATTTTAGTATATATTTTCTTTTTGGAATCTCCTGATGAATGTTTTACATTATTATTGTTATGGCTTAAAGTGGATTTGTAAAATTATCACTAATTTATCACACATGACTTGTATCTGGGTGAAGTGGTGGGTCAGGGTAGGTGGAGGCTAAAGGGGATGAACGAGGCGAAATCCCCTTTAGTCTTCGTGTTAGGTTGACATGTAAGAACAAAAAAAACATGTATTGCTGATTAAAGGAAATGATTGTTATGTATTTTTGTATTGGGTCGGTTGTTAGGCCTGCACCATTTCCATGTCCTTTGAAGCGGCTGCTCAGCGTTTTCGATCGAATAATTGCATTTCACTGCATTATTCACGGGCCGTCTCAAATTTTCGCAACTGAGAAAAAGTTTGCCAATCTGATCCATTTCTCCTCACGTGCACTCCACCGCGAATCCCAAATGACCAGACGCAATGCATCAAATGTTTGTTTTGTTACACGCACAATGAATAACAATACTACTTGTATAAAAGGCTGGTAATTTTTGTCCATCGCCACACATCAGCTTCTCTTTTAGCCGAAGAAGGTCCTTCATCAAACTAAGCAAAATGTTCTCATTCAAATCTGTAAGTGGTCAGATGATAAATCCAAATTCGGTATTCCAATCCCAATTATTCGGTAAATATCTCTTTATTTATAACAATAAAGAGATATTTACCGAATAACAACAGAATAAAACACTCAATTTAACTACTATAACTAATTTTAGGCATAACGCCGTCAGCTCCTGTTTAAATATGTTTACTGTACTTCTGTGGACATCTGTCATTGGCCTTATTAACTGTATTTTGCTCTTTGTATGAATTTATGTGTATTATTGCTGTTGATGTCCCAAATAAATAAACAAATAATTTCCGTATGTAATCCTCGTAATTTTTTTTCTCAGATCGTCATCATCGCCGGGACTCTTGCTATTGCCGAGGCTAGTGGAGTGCCAGTGCCTATTGCTGCTCCCTTGGTCGCACCAGCACAAGTGGGATACGCTCATGCGGTGCCACAGAATATTCCTCCTTACGCGTCGCAGTTTAGCTACGTTAACAGAGGCCTGAGTCCTTTGGTAGCAGGTCCATGGGCAGCGCATGTTGGCCCAGCTCCATATTATGCCCCGTTTGTCGGTGGGCCAGCTCCCATTGCTGCAGGACCGGCTCCTATTATAAGTGGACCTGCTGCCTATGCCGCTGGCCCTTATGCGGCAGGACCTTTCGTCGGTGGGCCTGCGGCCTATGCCGCTGGCCCTATCGCGGCCGGACCCTTCTTGGGTGGACCGGCCCCATACACCCTGCCAGGCCCAGCTCCCTTCGCCGGTCCCGTGCCGTTCGCCGCTGCACCGCTGCTGCGATCGCCCTACGGCTTTGCCCCGGCGTATGTTCGATAGATTTTTAAGAGAATATGGACTTACCTTACTTTGTGTCTCCTTGTAACATATAACAAGTTGATAATACATTTTTCTTTTTGTGTTGTTGTACCCAAAAGGAAAAATGTATATCACTTGTTATAAGTTACTAGCGGAGGCATGGTATGATACATATTATAATATTGTATGTGTAAGAAAAATTACTGATCTATTTTGTTGTTGTTGTTTTTGTAAATTAAATATCTTTATACTGTTACAACGTTATTTTATAAAATCCTCTTATAAGAACAAAAGCAAAGAGATATTAGGAAAAAAATAAGTTATTATGTAAAGGAAACATGGGCGCTATCAGAACAATCAAGTTTCCTTTGAATTCGAACGATGACAATATAATAAGAAGCTCTTTAGAATGTTCTTAAATTACGATAAAATTGCTTACAAGTAAGTAGGAAAAGACAATTAAGTATCAGAATAAATTACTCAATTTACTTTGCCCTGTAACGTTAGAAAATCCCATCGAGTTATTTACATAATTATGTCGAGAATTTCGTATAAATATTCAAATCCTTTCTGAATCAGGAATAGCATAGACTTATTTTTTTAGCGATATGTACTTAGCTCTTGATCGAAGATTTAGCTACAGAAACAGAATATTACTAGTACACGCTGACAAAATGAACTATCGCTTCCTTATTAAGAAATACTTTTAGTCCGGGACCAAAGTTAATCTGGGAGGAACTTTAGCCCGGACTATATTTTTTATTATTAAAGGGGTTATGAGTAATAACTCGAAGTTTTGAACTTTATCTCGATGTAGGTAGGTTGAAAATTGCGCGGAGTGGACTTTGGACGGACGGTTGTGTAGTTATCATCAGAGTACGTGTGTGGTCTAGAATGAACAAAATATAACATCATACCTTCTTATAATCTCCAACCTTAACACAATGTAATCACAACTGTCATTATAATATTTCTTTGTAGTAAAATACAGTTTATTAAAATTCAGTCATAATGTCAACAATGGCTATCTAAATAATTCATTATATTGTTGTATTTTAGTTCACTTCTTATTTAATCACGAATTTGAATAACTTAACTTACTAAAACAATTGTAGAGGTATACTCTAATGTGCAGCAGCGTAATGTTTTGTGATTAATTACCATTGTAAGGCCTAAAACATCTAATTCTTAAAATTCAATTAATTCTATTAATTCTTAATTAACCTGTATCACAATATGATTTAAATAGGGTTCGATAGAAATCTGCGCTTGTGAATTCTTATTATTTCAGCGACAATCACGAACGCGCGCTCGCGATCAGGAACTAATATATCTGATACTAATAATATAGATCTAGATCAGTCGACACTTTTTGGCTGGCGACACTTCAGTGTAATGAGAATTATGGATGATTATTACACTACATTATTAGATACTTTGCCAATCATTTTACCTATAGAATTGGACAGGTGTCTGTGTGCGTGCCTCTACTTACTCGAGTATGATGTTACTATTTTTGTTGTGGTCTAAACACAAATAACACAATTATATACAGAGGACAACAAATATTTTCGCTGATTTAAATATAATTTAATATAAAAATCATCTAAAACATAATACAAAACATCACAAGCTTACAACTACAAACAGTAATTATAACGACTAGCTAAATTTAATCTAAAACAACTAGTCTACCACAGAAGCTCACATCACACTTCACTCACAAACACGCAATGTATAAATAACTCACTTCCACGCTTGGGGTATAGGGGCGGGAAAACCTAGTGCCGGTCCGACATATCTATTTAGATGTACATGGCCAGGGAAGGCTCGCGCGAAAGCTATGTGGGGCGCGGAAGCAGGGGCGAAGAGTGGAGGAGCGGGGGCAGGAAACACGGGGGCTGCAGCCACTGGTCTGACTATTGGCGAGAAGGGTGCTCTTAAGAAAGCTGGAGATGGCACTGGAAGGGCTGGGGCGAACCTAGGGAACGGACTGAAGACTGGGGCCGGGGCCGGAAACACAGGCGCTGGGGCAAATGCGGGTGCATGGAAAACCGGAGGTGGGGCAAATGCCGAGGCTGGCGCTGGAAACACCGGCGCCGGTCCGAATACTGGCGCAGGGGCAAACGCAGGCGCAGGCAACACTGGGGCGGGTCCCAGTGCCGGCGCGGGTGCGGCGACGGCGGGGAAGGCGGGCGACACTGCGTGGATTGATCTCACTGCACCGGGGAAGCTGTAGAACGGCGAGTATCGCACGATCGGGAAAGATCTGATAGCTGGAACCACTCCTATGCCGCTAGCTTGACAGCCAGCTATGACGATGATTGCGGAAATTACCTGTAAATGACAAGAAAATATCCATAAGCTGTATACTCAAGGTTATCATAAATCGGACTTTTTCTCCCATATCATCGTTGCCTATTATTTCCTACACTGATTAAAATCAAAGCCCTTACAACATTATGCTAATAACTTGCTCTACTTACTAGTTTTACTAAAGACATTTTGGAGGGTTGAGGACGACTCGATGAGTCGAGTGACAATGAACAAGTGATTTGGTACATCTGTCACGGGACGTTATATAGTTATACTGATGCAAGCATCATGTCTATGTTTGACACGGGCAGTTTCACTTTCCTTTGACAGGACACGAAGGCATCGGCGCATACGCAATGAAGTGTCGATACCGCCACCATCGATGACCGAATGTGTAGCACCTTACCCTTGATAGAGATGTTATATAACGTTATGTTGTACAAATTAGCGTAATGGCTTCAACTTATTTTCGTAACTGGGATAGTAGATAAACGTGTCCTCAGAGTGACAGACGCATATTTATTTTAATAAGCCATGGAGAGTAGTCGTTTAATATAGATCACTTTCAGTTTCTCCAAATCTTTGCAAAAAAAACCATTAATTAGATACCTATGTCTAATAGTATACCATGGTGTTATATTTTTGGGTTTATCTCTTTACTTACATTTACTTAATTTTTTGAGCTAAAAAGTGATTACTTATTTACTTACGCAGTTAACGTACAGTGTCAAAGATATCTTTAATTAATTATCTATTTGGTTCCCGACTAAACTAGTGGTGTTCCGCACAATTAAATCAACGCAAGCAAGATAACCAGGGCAATCAAGATTGTCAAATTATATAAACTTCAAAGCAGACGATAAATCCAAACATCCCGCTGATTAGTCATCATAACACCTCATTAATAACCAGACTGCACAGAATAACCGAATTGTGGTTGAATCTTAACGTAGAAGCGACATTGCTCCGTCCTCACTATAATCAATGTTTGTATTCAAGCCACGATTCTCTGGTAAGTGGAAATAGCTCAGCTTACGTCTGACCTGAAATTCTGACACCGTTTTTCCAGCGGTTTGCGATATACGTAACATTCCACGAAGTTGCTACCTACTCGTACCTACTCGATCTTATTTAGGTTGTGCGGGATGTAATAAAATTAAAGTACAGCAATTATTTCAATTCCATTTTATTCTAAGACATGATTCCGTAGGAATGAGTTACAGTGGTAATGTATTAGATAAAGTATTTAAGATCAAAGTTTTTTTTTCCATGCAACCCCTTTCTAGCAAAGTTTTTTTGTAATATATATTGGTTAAAGCCTTCCTTATAGAAACGCATGTGATTCTGTGTCCTATTTAATGTTGTCCACTGTTTGACATCTACTGCTCTAACTAATAATTATGTGTTATTTATTACATCCTAGCGTCTCTTTTAAAAACATCATCGGAGTATTTGATAAGACTTATTTAAACCTTATTATGATATTATAAGGGTCCATAATTTCGTAATTTCTTTAGTAAACTACACAAAACATATACAGGATGACTTTTGGGTCGTGACAATATATTGTTTCTAACTCGGTAAATGATTGCGGTTTCAGCTATCACAACTGTACGTTAGTAATTTAATAAATTAATTATCTTTATTAATTCTGAATGTTTGGTCACATTACAATTCATGTTAAAACCTTTTTTAAATAAACTAATGAGATGAGTAAGAAGTGTCAAAATTAAAGGCCATAAACAATTCATAATTAAGTCAAATAACCGGCCAAGTGCGAGTCGGACTCGCGCACGAAGGGTTCCGTGCCATTATCTATAAAAAACCGCAAAAAAATGTATGGGAGCCCCCCTAAATATTAATTTAATTTTAATTTAATTATTTATTTTTTAAGTAAATAATATACTCAATATATTGTGAACATTTTAAGCGTCTACCTGCTACCATTATCAATATCGAGCAAAAATGAGCAAAAAAATCACGTTTGTTGTATGGGAGCCCCCCTTAATATTAAATTTCTTTTAATTTTTAGTATTTGTTGTTACAGCGGCAACAGAAATACATCATCTGTGAAAATTTCAACTGTCTAGCTACCACGGTTCATGAGATACAGCCTGGTGACAGACGGACGGACGGACGGACGGACGGACGGACGGACGGACAGACGGACAGCGAAGTCTCAGTAATAGGGTCCCGTTTGGCACCCTTCGGGTACGGAACCCTAAAAAAGAATGAATAATATTCTAATTTTGAAAACTATTATTTGTAAGTTATCTAAGCTTTAAGTCATTGATGTGGTGTGGGTACTTATAGTAAAGTATTACGTAGAGATCCTCGCATAAGCCAAACGTAAACAAGGACTTTTTCATGGGAATCCGATAAAGGACTGTTGTTGATACCTTATTTGTTTAAGAAATAGGCCAATCATTGTTTCACTGGGATTTGTCTGTCTGGCTTCAACGTGTAACAGGCAAGGCCACAAAGTACTGACAAACTTTATATATTAGTTTGTGAACAACGTAGGTAGCTTATATTTGCTTGTTGCTATTAGCTATCCTTCTCAAATCCTAGTTATTATTATGATTTGCGAGAAAAAAATGTTCGATAATAATAATTTAGTGACAGAGACAAAAACGTACGTATGGATTTGCTATCATAAACGAAATATCTTAGTACGTACGATTTTCTAACAGAAAAGTAAGTTTTTTATGTATAGTTCACAACCAAATCCCCAATTGGTGCCCGCGAGGCGAAGCCGAGCAGTAGCCATTACCTAATACGAGGAATATTTGTAGTAGTATACGTAGTGTAGGCAGAAAGATTGAATATCTGAGCCTAAAACTCACGGGGAAAAAAAAAGGCCTGTTTTCTTCTTGTTTGCAATTGTTCAAAAACTGAGCAGCATATTAATCAATGTTAATGCAGTCTGATGATATGAATATAATGTTTTATTGTGTTCATACCACCAACCGCCGAGCAAAGCTCGGTAACCAGATATTAGGATTTAAAACAAGGAAAAAACTAAGTGTGAGAGTAACATAAGATTTATTTACAGTACAAAATGTCTAATCAGTCTTCATTTTAAGTTACTTCAGGAAGAGGGGGGCGGAATAGGGAGAGGGGGCGTAGTAAGGTGATGCGTAGCGCGCATAAGCCGGGAGCGGCGCTGCAGCGGGGGCTGCCAGCAAAGGGGCTGGGGCGCCGACGAACCTAGCTGCAGGCGCGAACGGAACAAAGGGCGCCGGAGCCGCAGCGACAAACGGCGCAGAGGGGGCGACAAATCTCGCGGCAGGAGCGACGTAAGGCGCGGGCGCGGCAACTAACGGCGCCGGAGCTGCCACTAGTGGGGCTGCTGCCACGAGACCGTTGTAGTTCCTTGCGTAGTACTGGGAGCTGGATGCGGTAACGAAGGGTGCAGGGGCGGCGACTAGGGGTGCAGGGGCGGCGAACAGGGGTGCGGGGCCAGCTATGACTGCGCTTGGCTTGGCTGCGGCCAGGGCGGCGGTGGCGAGGAGAGCGACCTATGAAAAAAATATGCATGTGGATAAAGTAATAAAAGTCGAACGAAGCTCACAATGTTTGAATGGCCCAATTTTTTCGGATTGAAGATATTTTTTGTGCTAACCATGCATTTTGTTCATTTTGATGATTACTATTTAATGCGTTGTATGGATTCCCGATTCGTTGGAATCTTTTCAATTATTTTACAAATATTTAAAACTTATGTTTCAAATCATTAAAGACACTTACGATTGTGTACATTTTGCTGATGGCTTGGTTCGTCTGTAGACAGAAGAAGTGAGTGTGATGTCTGACGACAGCTAACAATACCTTTTATACGAAGAGGATTCACCTTGTGCGTCATTTCGTCACAATCCTGACAATGCGGTCTTGTTAGAAGCGGGGCACGTCCGAGAGTTGCGTAGCATCAGATCCATCCAGCTAATGATACATAGCCCTGCAATCCTGCAATCCTGCATCAAACTAACGAGATCATCGGGATTTGACATAACTAAACTGATAACACCGGTACAGAGAAACAGGTATTCGAATTAGAAATCAGGTTTTGGAAGTCTCACAAGTAAAATCGATGTTTAGTATACCCAGTTGTGTCTGAGGGTTGATGTTCGGTATTAGTTTCGTGGCCACTAGTGACTTTCCGTTGTGTTATCTGATCTAGCCCTTGGGATGCTACGGACATATTTTTCACTTAAGATTTAAGTTTTCTATTCGTTGTAAATCCGGTAACGTTCTATTGCTTATTCGCTCGATAAGGACTTGAACCTGGCCGATAATTAATGTGGCAGATTTATGTACGTACATACCTAATATTTATAATTTAAATATTTGAGATTGTAATTAAGTTTTGAGCCTAAAAATGCCTAAATATTTAGAAGGTTCCCGTTTTTGAGGCTCTGGTTCAAATCAAAGGTGGACTTACGTGTCTGTACGTCAAAGTTTGACGTCATGTTCGCTTCGTTTCGTATTATAGCTTCATTGGTTTAGTAAGCTGATTATTCCCACGTAATTCTGTTGCGTCGATTCAAATTTCTGAAATTCATTCGGTAAAAGCTTGACATTGATTAGTAATGGCAATTTTACTTCCCTAGAGTTGACCCTAATATGACTTTAACCAAGCTTTATTAAACTTCAATATAATGTACTATAAAGTTTGTCATAATTTGACCATGTAATTAATGCTGCAATTATAACAAGTTTGAAAACTTTAAAACGCTTCTCGGCTAAGACATGTTGCTTACAATTTTTGTGTTATTCTTCAAAGGAATCTACATTACGTTTAGGTGGGGTGATATGGTATACTTATCAAGATTCAGATCAAAACAAATCCTGCCACGCGCCTTCGCCAGGTTCCTCCTGATGATCGAAGAAGAATTTGTCTTTGTCCTTTTTGACTCATAAGGCTGGATTTCACCAACAAAAAGTTATACGAGAATAACTATCCCGGGGATAACTTGTATGACAAATGACAGTTCAAAATGAGGTGATCTGATGTAGGTGTAGCTGGTGTCTATGAAAAAGTAGAAGATACTCTCGAGTAAAAGTTACTCTTTCGTTGGTAAAATCCAGGCTAAAACAGATAAATTGCGCCACCAACAACTCCTTTTTGTGTAACAAGGACTGAATTTGGGATATGGCTTGAGAAAGGAAAAAAATACAATGATACCGGTAACACATGTAACATACTCTGATGCTTGAATCGCTTGAGAAAATAAAAACATTACAATAATACCGGTAACACAACTAACATGGTCTCTGATGCTGACCTAGACACAGTATGGTAATATATCAGACGTGTCAGTGCATACGACTAGTAGTGAATGTGGACATAGGCCTACCTGTTCTGTGTTTTATTTTTCTCTCTCCATCCTGGGTTTGCTGAAAGAGATCACTTTTTAGAGATAAGCTTGCCTTTGTAAATCACTTCTCTGTATTTTTTTTTGTCTTTTATGTGCAATAATTGAAACAAAAAGTAAACTTTAGAGAAAACCGACTTCATCAAACCCTATTTGATTAGATTGAGTTTAATACAAACTGTAACCTCTTATCCCCCCCCCCCCTTGGGGAATTAATTTTGTCAAATCCCATATCAGTGCTACCCCACGCTACTAAGGAACCCCTGTACAAAGTTTCATGGCTCTAGGTCCACCGGTTTAGGCTATGCGTTGCCTGCCCGTCAGCCACGCATTGTATTTGTACCTAGTATTGAGCAGATCTGGTGGCCATATGTGGTCTTCATCAGCAGTTCCACATCACAATATTATGCTTACCATGTGTATTTGCACGAGTTATTATGAAAAACACAAAAATCACTATAGGTCTGCCTATAATATTTAAAGAGTTCCCTCGATTTCTCCAGGATCCCATCATCAGATCCTGACCTGGTGTCAATGGGACCAATGGGAAGGTAAACCCTTTCAAACAAAAAAAATAATTTTCCAAATCGGTCCATCCATTTATGAGCTATCGGGGAACATACATAAAAAAAAAACAAACATCCGAACGAATTGTAAACCTCCTCCTTTGGGAAGTCGGTTAAAAATATATACGAAATATACGAAATAACAAGATCACTTATAAGATAGGATATCCCCCATGTATTTAGGAACCATTTATTGAATTACAACAGATTTGAAATCCCCAGGAACATGTGTAGTTAATCAAAAAAATCACAATAGTAAAATCTTAAACAATAAGACTAAAACGACAAATTATTTCATGTTTGATCTGATAGATCCTTGTCCCAGATATAACAATCCAAAAACTATGCAGACTGTAACAATTCAAATCTACATAGTAATGTGGATGTCATGCATGCAATGAAAGTGTCTAAGTAGGATTTGCGTAACTCTTTTTGGTCGACTAGCTTGCTACCTAGCTCCATACAAAATTTTGAGTTGCCAAAGTTTACCCGAGTTTATGCTGCTAGAGCTAGTCGACTTGCGCCATTCCCTTAAATCAGATGTGATTAGAAAACACAATAATTCAGTTGAATGAAAAGTACACATTATTTAGCTATGATGGCAACATTTGAAGACTATTGCGTTTTATCTAATGACATATTTGGTATGTCAATCAAAACACACAGTGGTGCCCTAATATGTCACTTAATGTTGCCATTATTTTTTGTCTAGCATTTCTTGACAAAGTATACATGTCTAATATTTCATCTTATACTTCTTAAGTCAACTAGCAAATAAACTTGCGTTCGAAATAGTCGCAATCAGATGTTGTTTAATTGGGTGAAGTTTAGAGAATGGTCAAGTTTATTAGTAACAGACTTTTATTACTAGTTTTTAGGGTATCAGGTTGTATCTCATGAACCGTGGTAGTTAGAAAGTTGAAATTTTCACAGATCATGTATTTCTGTTGCCGCTATAACAAAAAACACTAAAAAACAAAAGAAATTTAATATTAAGGGGGGCTCCCATACAACTAACGTGTTTTTTTTTGCGGTTTTTTTATAGAATTACGGAACCCTTCGTGCGCGAGTCCGACTCGCACTTGGCCGGTTATTTAAATTTCATTAGGGATTTCCTGGAATGCACCAGATAGCGGGCGCGGCAAAGAAAGATATTCGTCGTTAATCGGTATAGTCTCATAAGGATATAGGCCGAACAAACTAATAACAATGGAGAGCAAAAGACGTCGGAGCTAGAGAGTGTGGTCGGTAGATTTTATACTGTCAAGTGAGTTTCAAGTAGTAGTAGTTGTATATGTTTAACCCTCTGACTTCCACAAGCAGACTCTCAATACGACCAAATGATATTTATAGTCACCCCCTCTGACTTCCTTAAGCAGACTCTCCATACGAACAAATTTCCATTATTCATGAATATGTTATGTGTATGGTCACATTGTAAAAACTGCGAGATTACAATCAAACGGAAAAAAACCGTAATATTGTAATCTGTCGATTTATTGTGAACAAGATTGACAAGGTAAACCTTACATTGCATTTATGTTTTTTTTTTGGTACCTACATGTCAACCTAACACGAAGGATAAACGGGGATTTGCTTCGCTCGCCCCCGTTATCCTTCACCTACCCTGACCCACCACTATGCACAGTGATTCGTCATTTCAGTTTATCTACTAACGCGTTATAATGTATGAAGTTCGGTACAGTTCAATATTAAAAGCGTTAGATTGTAATTTCGCTGTTTTTACGTCAAGGTGACTAAGCCCGGATTTTACCAACGAAAGAGTAACTTTTACTCGAGAGTATCTTCTACTTTTTCATAGACACCAGTGACACTTAGATCAGATCACCTCATTTTGAACTGTCATTTGTTATACAAGTTATCCCGGTATAACTTTTTGTTGGTAAAATCCAGCCTAGGGGTGGATTTACCAACAAAAAGTTATGCGAAAATAACTCTCCTAGGGATAATTATTATGACAATGACAGTTCAAAATGAGTTCATTCTATGAAAAAGTTGAAGATACTCTCGAGTAAAAAGTTACTCTTCGTTGGTAAAACTCGCTCTTATTAGGCTCTTAAGGACCTCGCCCCTATTTTCATTCCTATTGTAAAGCGAAAAGATAATGTTTGTTAGAAATAAATAAATAGTATTTTATTTACATTTTTTGTACTTATTTACATTACAGCATTAAACCAGTGTAATTAAATTATACTACTAGTACGCTTGAGCACTATCACAGTATTACTTTACAAGGTCAGTAACAGTCCGAAAAACACCCGGTGAGATGAAATGCACCATTATGTTACAAAATGTGGGCATCCCATCAGGCATCCTAAAAACCTTTGCAATAATTTTGATTTCAAGTAATTGATCTAGGTACCTAGTTATGAAACGCATTGAAGTGTCACATTTATTGTCGTGGAGGCTTGACGATCGGCCTATTCAGGGGCCGTAAGGTAGTTGGCTCTACATATCGGTCTACCGGCCTCCTCAGCGTCACTTGAGGGATCGCGTTATATCTGACTGATACGGGGCGCTTGTGTATCACCAACCTGGCGGGCACTCGCATAGTCGCATATCTTACTGGCCGAATAATTATTCTGGAACTTGGGATAAAAGTATGGACGTACTTTATCGGCTGTGGCTTGATTGGAGGAGGCGCGATATACGCTAACGGCACTGGCACTACTTCTACGGATGTTTTTAACTTCTGTAGTTTCCATGGCACTGGTGGAGCGTAATACTGTTTGAAGTTCACATTCTGATTCGAAGGCGAAGGCAGACCTTGTCCGAAATTCTCTACATTACTAGCTTGGTTCACGTTTTCAGGTTGCCTCGTTGTTTGTATTCGCTGTGTTGTTGTCGTTGGTTCCGGGTCCCGCTTTTTTGGTTCTTCGGGTATCACGTTGATCGGTGGGAAAATTCCGAAGTGTTGTTGCGGGGGTGGTCCGAAGGGGTACGGCGGTAGTAGGATGGTGGCGACCGGCGCTGCTTGAGCCGTCGCGATGGCTACAGCTATGTTCGGTTGTACGGGAACCACTTGAGTCGGCGGGGGTACTACCGGAGTGGTTCGTGCTTGTTCGACGGTGACGCCGGGGGGTGCGGGCGCGACGGGGAGAAGGGGTGCTTCTAGCACTGGCGTGGCGGCAACCAGGCGGTTAAAACTCCTCTCGAAGTACTGGGAACTTTGTGCCAGCACTTGTGCCAGTGGGGCTAGTGGGGATGCTTGCAGGGAGAGCACTCCTGATGCTCGACATGCGACACTTATCGTCGAAAATAGTAGTATCTGGAATGTAAGTAGAAAGTGTTTTGTTATATTATCTTAAATCCTATTATTAACACAGAAAGACTTATTTTTTGATTGTTACTAAGATATAACGTACTGTTCTTAACATATTGTGGCAGGAACTCCTCGGGCTATCACTTCGAAATTACTATGCGGGCCTTGGTATATGGGGCCCTCGCTTATATATATGTGAAACAAATTTTGCATCGTGGTGAGGCAATGTGGACTGTGACGCGGAATACCTAATGGTCCAGTGGGTAAGGACACGGACCTTGATTGACGAAAACTTGTATTGAATTTACGTCGAACGCATATCAATAGGTAAATGGGTGAGGTGCCTGTTGAGAAAGCAGTTATGGTGTCTATAAATGGTATATGATTTGAATCAGTGATCCTATTTTGTTCTGTTGCGTTGCGACTACTTGCGACTTTATGTATATTGATAGAGAATATATCGTAGGCTATATTCAGTGCACATTCAAAATGACTACTCTAAAACTATAACTTGGTTTGTAACTAATAAGTTCCCCTAGTCGTACGTGCTACTGTAATCATATATTTATTGAGGTAGTAGATACATAAAATACAAATAAGCTCAAAATAACATTTTCTTATGTATCTTCTATATATTCATATTCATTATTGCACAAAAAAGATTAAATAACACATAAAAAAAAATATGCAAATGCTTATCTCTAAAGAGAGATTTCTACCAGCAAACCTAGGCATGACAGGAAAGAGAATAATATCTATGTATCTATATATTATGTAATAAAATAACGCCCAAATAGTAGGTTAGCTACAAAATTTTGAAGTTACGTTCTTAGAATTGTTTGATAAAGCTATAACAAGAGTGTAAAGCTGGCCTTGAGACTTCCATATTACTTTAGCACAATAATAGTCAGCACCTACCCTATTGTAAATTATGTGATTATATGACGCTCGCCAGTTTTAATTGGTATTTCTCGGCTATTTTCACACATGCTACATACAAGACGAATAACGTATCTGGCAAGTGTGACAACGACATCTATGCCAGTGAATCCTAAATAGCTACTTCCCCAACAAACGATCCATCTTGGATCGGGCGATCCGCGATCCAGGATCGCGGAATATGGACCGTGGACCGCCAAGCACCTGAAAATCCGACATCTCTATCGCACGCGGCGGCGGCGCGGCGGGGAGCACGCGATCCATAATGGACCTAGGATCGCGCGAGGCACGTCCACACCTACCGCTCCTGTGCAGCGCGATCCTGCCGCGCGCGATCCGGAGCGCGTTGGATCGCCCGGCCCGGTGGGGAAGCAGCTGTTTAATTCTAAAAGCTTACGGTAAAGATGACACGGAAGTACGCAAAAGAGGGGTTTTATGAGTTTGCTGCCTCTGACGTCCGGTTTCTAAGACGCTGATCAAAGGTTACGATTAGCTAACAGAGTGATTAACTAATTTCAGCCAATCACGTGCCACAATCAGCCAATCGTGTGCCGCCATTTTGAATTAACCACCGATCACTTAATCGTGACCTGTGATCAACGTCTCAGAAACTGGGGGTGAGTGTGTCTGTCGATGGCACTCTAGCACATAAGTGTGTGGATTTTAATGCAGTTATAAATGATAGTAGTCACCGGACCATCTGGCAGGTGATCTGCCGACTGATCTTTGTCCTCTTGGCCAGTGCCTACTCGGCTACCAATCTGGTCCATCTGTTATCTTCTCGTATTGCCCGGGGTTGTTTAGATCATTTAAATTAATAAGTTATGTTAAATCGCGTAAGACTTAAAACGCTTGGCTTGATTGATGGATTCAACTGGGGCTTTAGTTGAGGCAAGCCACGTCATTATTACGTTGCTATTCGTTAGAAGCAGGAGTAAGCTCGTTTTCTTTTTAACCGGCTTCAAAAAAGGAGGGGGTTATCAATTCGGTTGTGTTATAGAGAAAGGGTATGATTTTATCGATCACCTGATAAATGCTTCTACAATGACCTAATAAATCATGATTATAATGAAATAGGCCACCTTAAAATAAACAAAAAATACGTAATCAGTAATATCGATCATCAAACAGTAGATTGGGCTTTTATTCCTCCACGCCAGTCTAACTCGTTTGCAATTCACTCTAGATTTGATCCGTGAATTAGCGATTAACAAATCCATCTAGTCAAAAAGACATCAAGTACGTACAAATCAATTGTTATTTTATTTGCGATGATCAAGCTATTTTAAACGAATGTATCCGATTCTATCCGGCATTAGATTAAGTTTATTCTAAGAGCTCTAGAATTCCAGATGTCTGTCTAGCTAGGGGGTCGACGTGGACTAAAATATTTGATGATGATCTTTCCCAAATAAATACGTGCTTATATAGGTCGTTCTGATTTTTTTTAAATGTTGTTAGGGCTTAAACCAGCATTAAAATTTCAAATTTTCAATTTCCCAAGTGCTGTGCGAGCGGCAGGTGTACCCAAAAAACCATGAAATTTTCGGTAATTTTTCAGTTTTTGTTCAACATGTCAGTGAAAGAAGGGTCTAACTGCTATAGTTAGTTTGCATGCTTTAAACAAGACTAAATTAGCTTAAATTTGAAACCATGGCGGGCTCTAAACAGCTATTGGTTCCTACAATACAGTTCGTCAAAAGTAGGCTCGTCACCCTATGAATCGTTATTTCTTGAGCCTAGGTTTAAGCCAAAAACTTTTGATCGGCTCAACCGATTTAAACAAAACTTATCTTAGAGGAAAAGAGAAAACTTATCCCTCACAGGAAAATCTAAAACCATTTACAAAAAACAGCATCAGATTCTGTCGATGTATTTCGTATGTCGGTTGGTCGTTCTTTCGATCGTTCTATAAATGTGTCCAAAGCAATTTAGTAGTCAAACGGGTAGACAAATCATAATGCAGCTTTCAGTAAATGGTGGTGAACTATCCTGCAAAGGTTTTTGATTATGTTTTGTTAAAATCGGTTCAAGCGTTTAAAAGTGCTGTGCGAGCGAAGATGGACCGGAATAGCGGTCGAGCGGGCGAATATTTTGATTTATGTAGATGATATTACTATTATGTGGATTTGTATCTTAAAAGAGGTATGTTATAATGTCTGAGGTCCCCTAATGTATGTCTAGCCATGGCGCCATATCGTAGAATTGACCATATATCATAAAATGACGGTTTGTAAAACATGAAAACGATGCCTTTTAGGGTTCCGTAGAGAAACAAGGAACCCTTATAGTTTCGTCAAACCTGTCTGTCCGTCTGTCCGTCTGTCCGTCTGTCCGTCTGTACGTCTGTCCGTCTGTCCGTCTGTCCGTCTGTCCGTCTGTCCGTCCGTCCGTCCGTTCGTCCGTCCGTCCGTCCGTCCGTCCGTCCGTCCATCCGTCCGTCCGTGCGTCCGTCCGTCCGTCCATCCATCCGTCCGTCCGTCTGTCCGTCTGTCCGTCCGTCCGTCTGTCCGTCTGTCCGTCTGTCCGTCTGTCCGTCTGTCCGTCTGTCCGTCTGTCCGTCCGTCCGTCTGTCCGTCTGTCCGTCTGTCCGTCTGTCCGTCTGTCCGTCTGTCCGTCTGTCCGTCTGTCCGTCTGTCCGTCTGTCCGTCTGTCCGTCTGTCCGTCTGTCCGTCTGTCCGTCTGTCCGTCTGTCCGTCTGTCCGTCTGTCCGTCTGTCCGTCTGTCCGTCTGTCCGTCTGTCCGTCTGTCCGTCTGTCCGTCTGTCCGTCTGTCCGTCTGTCCGTCTGTCCGTCTGTCCGTCTGTCCGTCTGTCCGTCTGTCCGTCTGTCCGTCTGTCCGTCTGTCCGTCTGTCCGTCTGTCCGTCTGTCCGTCTGTCCGTCTGTCCGTCTGTCCGTCTGTCCGTCTGTCCGTCTGCATGTCACAGCAAGTTTATTTCGAAACTATGCTACACAGTTGAAACTTAGATAGGTCTTGAAAAATGACATTGAGGTTCCTGAAACTATTTTTTCTCAAAGTAAATCGTTAAAGAGACAGACCATAAAAGATTGTGTGTGCCCCCCCCCCTCTAACTTTTAAATTAAGAGAGTGAATGATCAAAAATATATATATGCTTTGTAATTGTGTATCTCAATCTCAATACACACTGTCAACGAAAATTAGTTTTTAAGATATAAAACTTTTATTAAAAACCGCAAAGATAACTTTTTCATTCATGCAAACACTATGAAAAACAAAGTAATTATTTGCTGGTGAAGATATATCTGCTGTATTATGATGATGCTACTACCGGAACCCTTCATGGGCGAGTCCAACTCGCACTTGGCCACTTTAAAAAAAATATAGAGTTTATGAAAGCTTTTTTTTAGTTTTACTTTTTGTTTCAATTATTATTCAGCAATACGTGATGTTTTTTGTGTTATACATGTCAAACTATCACGAAGACTATTTAAACTAACACGACTACTATATTTAGTCTTTACAGCTACCGCAGTGTTTGCCCTATGATTTCATCGTTTCATGATATTCGTTTCTAACTCTCACCGTAGGTTGGTCATTTCATGACATGGCCAATTTTATGAATGGCGTAGTGATGACGTAATGGAACGCTGTTGCAAACTGCGAATATCGGTTGAATTGAATTTATCGGGATGGGATAACAAAGGACACCTATTTTTGTTAACTTTGCGTTTGGTAAACAATAGATGTTATAACATTGTATCATAACTTCTGCTATAACATAATATTACATGAACATAAAAATTATATGCAAACGCACACAGTTTGTCTCTAAAGTCGTGACACAAAATAATGGCAACATTATGTGACATATTAGGGCACCTTTGATTGACAAGCCAAATATTTCATTGCCATTATTTAATGTCACGACTTTATAGACAAACTGTACATTGATTCTGGCTCCACACAAGGATACCCTGTGCCGCGGGAACCAGAAACAGTAACGTCAAATACATGTAAACAACCAGGACCTGGTGTTTATTTTCTTCCTCTCCAATCGAATACAAACCCGGGATCTCTAGCTTGGGAAGCAAAACCTCAAAAGCGACATCACAGATGTTATTACTCGTAAATGTCGTGTTATAAATGAAAACCAAACAAGCTTAAATCAAATTATGTATTCAAAAGCATCACAGACGTTGGTCAAATATCAGGCATACATAGTCATTGGCTGTTATCTAGAAGTAGAATGGCGAGACTGCGGGGGCGGCCACATAGGGGGCTGACGCGGCAAAGTATGGCGCCGACGCGGCAACGTAGGGTGCTGAGGCGGCCACTAAGGGTGCGGAAGCGGCCACAGCAGGCGCAGCGATGTATGGCGCAGCAGCCACGGGGGCGGCTACATACGCAGCCAAGCCATTGTTGATGCGGTGGTAGTATTGCGAGCTGGTGGCCGTGACGAGGGGCGCGGGGGCGGCCACCAAAGGAGCCGATACGAGGGCGGGCTTGGCGGCTGAGAGGGCGACCAGCGCTGATAGGATAACCACCTGAAAAATTCAATTGGTAATCGAATGATAGTTCAAATATATCAGCAATTTTATCGAAAAGTTGACGATGATAGGTCATAATCTTATAATGGGAGATTAAACTTTCGTGAGATGAAAATGAGCATAGACTGTCAGGCGATGAGCATGAGATGTGACAAGTTGCTTGTCACTAATTTGGCTTTCCATAACATTTGGATTGGAATTCTCACATGAGTCCCCTTTGTGTTGATGAGAGAATCAATACTGATGATTAACTTACGAATTTAATCATCTTGGAAGTTATTGGTTTGTTCGTTGTTCTGAGCTAGTTCCAGTGCAAGCTGAGGACTCATGCTAGTCATCTGTTTGTCACAACGTTTTATACCTCGGAGTATATTGGAATGGCGCAATACACTCTCGGGGTTGACATTGTGCGGCGCGTGACGAGGGAGCCAAGTGTATTGGGGGATTACGCCAAGACAGGCCAGAATGTGTGTAAAGGTTATCATTAATTAGAAGTCTGGGTGATACGTGGTGGCAAGATGGACGCAAATCGAGTAGCGAAAACACATGTTAGATGTAAAAACGATGACGCAAGTTTTCTAAACGTTTGAGAATCAAAGTCGCCGGCTAGTCGGTAAAGCCGACTAATTGTATTCGACAATTAGTCGGCTAAAAGCGCTGACTAGTCGGCCGAATTAAGTAATTCATATTTCAATTAATTTTTGCATAAAAATCGAGGTTTTAAAATGAATTTCAAAAACCTTAATTTCTTGGGAACTTCGAGTTATAAGATCCTATGCATGCAACTTATACCTACCATAAGTATAGTTTTAAATAATGAAAGCCCGTAATTGGCCTCAGAAATGTGTAATTGTTAACTTATATTTTAATTGTATGTGCTGTGGGCTTAGTACCAATAAATAAATAAAAATAAAATAAAAATAAAAATAAAAACAATTAAAATTCAGAAAAATTAAATAAACAATAAAATTATTTGAAACTTTTAGATCCTCTTAAGAACATAACCACATATGTATAGTGAGCGATTCAGCTGTAAAATAAGCGTCTCAAACGTTCCCGATGTCACCCGATATATTCTATGTTGGTACCTACTAAACGCAATAATCGGCTTAGCCGACGGGCCTTGTTTTAACCCGACTAGTCGGCCAAAGTCATAGTCAGATACCTACTTACTTTCAGCCCACAAGACACGACAAATCATCGTAGCTTACCGTTCTCCTAGCCTAAAATTAGAAACCAGGACCCCACTTTTCAGAGGACTCGCGCACTAAGGGTTGCGATCACACTTGAGATTATTATTATCAAACCATAAAATATTACTGTTTATTACACCGAGAGATAAAAATTACTGGGTGCAGTACAGCCCAAATCAATTTGGAGCGGCATTCGCCTATCAGCAGATACCGGATACTCAATGCAACCAGTTATTTGAACTGTCACTGTCAGGTGTCTTCAACAATAGGGGTATTACTCGCCACCCGTTTTCCTTGACATAACTCCCACTGAGTGTTGTGTTGCATAAGCACTTTCTGTGCCTGATACTGAAACTCTGCAACCTGAAGTGATGAGTTCCTTGATTGAGTAATGCAGATTTTTTGTCTCGGCTTTTTAGGGTGCTATTCCGTAAAAGGAAAAAAGGAACCCACGATCACCTCGTTGTCTGTCCGCCCAACTGTCTGTCAAGAACTTTTTATCGGGAATAAATGAAGGTTTCATGATGAATATCAATTGCTCAGGTATGAGGTCCTTAGAGCTGTGAAAAAATCAACCTTTCAGGACAACGCAATCAAACGCTACGACTGTTTGCTGTAAAATTGTTGGATTTTCATACTAAGGTCACACGCTCGTCTCTGACATCTTGCTTGACTGAAACATAATGATAAGAACACCTTATACGTACGAATCATATCCGTATATCTTTCTACATCCGTCTAGGCGAATGAACAGCAGTGGCCGAGCGTCATTATCACAGAGAGTTGTGTAATTACGTGTCTCTTTGCTGTAACAAAGTGTTTACGCAGGTTCCTGGTCGTATACCAAGGTTCTTATTCAAATTACTTTAAAATTATTTTTAATTGGTTGACGAGCGTAAACAGTGTATAAATCCGATTAACAGTCTAAATACGTTAAACTATTTCTCAAATTCGAATCATTTTTGTATTACGTTTGTATGGGAAATTCACGCGGTCACCGGTCTCTTAAGGAGAGGCTATGAAATTGAGTGGGTACTGTGTAAGCGTCGTTTATAGAAATGCAACGGCTGAATACGATATAAGTGTAGGGTATCAATGTAAGTGCAGGGTATGAAAGCAATAAACGCTAGTTAGCAATCGATCGATTGCTAACTAGCGTTTATTGCTTTCATACCCTGCACTTACATTGATACCCTACATCAAGCAGCTACTGGGGGCTATTTGGAAGGATAATGCACTAAACTAAAAAGACAATAGGCTTGTGGCCAAGGTAATCCAATAAATCTAGGAACAAGTCTTAAGCTCGGCTCCGGGTGATTCATGAAGTTGTGACCTAATACAACTTATCTTTAGTATTTACAGAAAGTGACCTAAAGCAACCAATTCGGTTTTGTGAAACTACTAATCGTGAAATAATCATGGCGGAATCGACAACATGTTTACAATTGCACCAAAGACCAAATTTGAAACAAAAAACCAACGTTCCACAACGTTTGCCAAAAAAGGTAGACTCTGAAAGTAATCAGCTAATGTCGTGGTCGTGACGCCATCTTGTTTTAACCAACACGCTGGCTTTCGGTAAGACAGATTATTAAACGTTTTCGACGATGCTTTATTTAAATCAAAATGCTAGTGACTTTGTTAAATGTCGGTCTGTTAGTTAAGTGTCTGATTTAAGCAACCAACTGCAACATAAAAACATCGACCTATCTCCAAGGAAATGGTTTACCGATACATACTGCACAGGGTATTGCCTTGCCTGGAAGGTATTGCTTTGTCAATCAGTCTTAAACGCTCCTGCATGTCTAGTACCCAGAGCTCTTCAGGAATTGGGTCTAGTAAAGTAAATGTATTTTCCACGTGTAGTCTCGATTTCAAGCGACATGCGTCTCATTTATAAACAAACAGTATATGTTAGATTATCAGACACAATATAAAAAGGAAAACTAGCCACCCGCACGGTTTCCAAAAGGAAAACTAACAACATGTTAAAAATTCGTCAAAACTATCACACGTTACAGCCAATAACGCCAGTCATACATTACCTACATTAAAATCGCAAAATATATGCTACTTAGTTCTGATTTTTTGTTGTTAGGACCACTACCAGTAGTATCCTAGTTTGCAGCTTCGAAAGACCTGTGTTAACTTTGTAGCACTCGAAAAACCGCGAAATATTAGCACTTCTTTTGGTATACTCAGTAATAAAACATATGGTTTAGGACTCCTAAACTATGCGTTTTATTACTAAAGTGTCTTCAACGTTTTTGATAAGACTAAAATGTCTACACTTTGAAACCTAAACCAGCTTTGTAGGTTTAATATTGACTGAGATACAGCTCTACAAAGTTCGACACTTTCTTCCATAAAAGTGATATTTCCAAGTGATATTTTCCATAAAAAATATTACTAGCATATGTTTTGCGATTTTAGCAACTTTTTGTGTAATGTATGCCCACAGAATGAGTAATAGTACTACGTAAGACTGGCGTAAATCACTTGCAGATATTTTGAATTAATAGTTAATCTTTTCTCACATTTTATCACTCTTTCAGAAACTGGGGGCAAGTCTTTCTAAAGTCATTGTTGATTTTTGTAATAATGCTGCTGATGATATGATAAGTTGCTTATGTTTATCTAAAATCTAAATGTTGAGACGTTTTTAGACGTTTATAACACTTCTTTAGGATATTCATGCCGATGCTTCACGGAGAAAATATCTTAGCGTCACCCTTGTTCTTATGATATGGGGTGTCAGAGTCAAACAATAGTCCCAACTTGTAGCCAATTATTCAATACATATCATCATCATTGGCATTGTCATCTTTTCAGATGTTACCGCACTTGTTGCGTGCGTGTTTGGTTTCATCTTATGTCGCTGAATATTCTGCATGCTCAGACATACTTAGGTATATGCTTTTAGTCCCTGGCTCTACATAATGGTGTTAGTTCCTAAGAACAAAGCTTCAGCCTTCGTGACGCATTTTAAGCGCGTGCCAAATTCAACCATATTCGTACCTATATGATGAATTTGGTCACGTGATCGTGATTTCTATCCCACAGGAACTATTTAAAAAAACCATAAGACGCAAATCCTTGTTTACCTAATTTGAAAACAAAACAGTTATAATGACAAGAACAATATTGCTCAGTAAGCATTTTTATTCCGATCATTCATTTACTTTACTGTTGATCATCGATGTTTGTACTGTTGACATTTAATGCGTAATTGCAAATGTCAAAAAATATGGCTTTGGACTTGTCAAAAGTAAAGTGAAGACTAGAATCTGGAATAGACCTATATACAAGGTGACATTTGATTAGCTGACCATATTTTGGGGAATGATAATACCCATCATTATGAACAACTTTCCCAAAGAAACATATAGTAGCAAATGAAAAAAAAAATTCATCGTTCCATGGGGAAAGTTGTTCATAATTTATTTATTTATTTATTTATTTATTTAAACACACATTATCATTACAGGTGAGGAACCTAATTCGATATTGCAGTTATCAATTGATGAAATACCTAACGACATCACAATCTATAACTTATAATGCATAATGCCACCCTTGTAAATTCAGTCAGAGCGCAGGAGAACATGTCAATCTCCTCCGCTATCATATTTAGTGTTCGGAGTGTGCGCGTGAGCGGCGCCTTGCCGATTAATGATGGGTACTATCATTCCCCAAAATATGGTCAGCTAATTAAATGTCACCCTGTAAGTATGTAAGTTACGGAATAGACTATTCAGTGATTCCCTTTACTTCTGACAGGTCTCAGACCCCAGTCGGGTGTGAAAAACTTTTATTATGTATAGGATATTATTTTTATTAAAGTCAGAATTGTCGAGTTATTCTAGCTCACACCAGTTCAACTCGGGTTTTTGAAATTTAGGATTGATTGATGTGTTGGCGGCCGATCGTAGAATTGGGCACATCATGATGTACCATGCCATTTCATGATATGGCCAAGCCATTACAGGGCATATCACGATATGGCGGGTTTTAACGAAAACATGTCTTTTTAAAAGCATTTTTATTCAGCACTACGTGAAGTTTTTTGTGTTATACATGTCAAACGGACACGTAGAATATTCAGGGGCTTCGCTCGCTGCGCTTGCCCCCTTTAGTCTTCACCTAAGCTACCGCAAAGATTTCATCGTGTCATGATATTTCACGTTTGGGCACATCATGATGTGCCCGATTCTACGATCGCGATGCAACACAGAATTGATACTTTACTAAGTTCGCAACTTCAAGGACAACTGGCCACTAGTTGTATGCCGATATATTCATGGCTTCTCGTATGGTTACATGTTTTCTATTGTTAATTTTAGAGGAAAAGCAATAAATCCCTATTGTCCTAGTCAATATTTACTTATGTACTACGTCACTTGCTCCAAAAATAGCGCATTAATCACAATTAAGTTTCATATATTTTAAACATTTTGACAGCTACAAATAGAATTAGGATGCTAATCGTAATTAAGTTTTTGGTGCAAATGGCCCGGATTTATTTACGGAGTGGTAAATTCGTGTAACGTTTTGTAACCAACTAATCAGTTTGATTCTAAACAAAACCGATGTGATGAATACAATACGATTAATACGAATGTCTCCTCATGACTCCATGTACATTGTACATTGTACAAAACGTAGAACCATTTTTTTGTGAGCGTTCATTCCCGTTTCGATAAATATGAGCTAATGAAATAATTACAAGTAGCCCATTGGTTGCGTATGTCCATCTTAGTTAAACTAAATAGATTTATATTCAATATTTACAGTAAAAATACCAGTACACGACTCTATTCACGACAAATTTGAATATTTTTAGCAATTTTAGTATTTTTGCTTGTTATCGACGCGAAATTTTGTCATCTTTGATTTACTCATACGTTATTTCTCACAATTATTGACAATTTTAGAGATAAACGTGAAAAACTGGAAAATGTTTAAAAGATTGCGGTTTTTCGTCCCCCCCTCAAGTTTGTACAAGCTTTATTTGTACGATTTTTTGACGTGACAACGTCTTATAAATTGGTTTGCCGGGTGACACTTCAAGAAACTGCGTTACGCTCCGCTCACGTTATGCGCTCACAATGAGAGCGAGTGAGAGGCACGCGTCCCTTCCACTCGGGCATGGTTAGCCCGCCTAAGAGCGAGAGAGACAGACGCCGACTAAACCTTTGAGGTCCCGAAACTGCTGAGGTCGTAAACAGCCGTTTCGCTTTTGTTATTGTGACACTTCTTCCTACTATACGAATGAATATTCACATTAAAATTATTTTACCACTCAAAGTCGTTGTCACGTAAAACTTTCGCCCGTATACCGACTTTACAGGCAACCAATTTTTTTGTCTAGCATTACTGAATAGCCACAAACAACATACTTTAAGTTTCGTTGAATTCATAATTTTCTCGAGTTTATGTACCGACTAAAATCTCTAACGACTGGGGTATAATAAAATAATTATTATTTTGTATATTTTGAGTTTCCGATAATTACACCCACGAGTACAACCTCTCCTTTTTTGAAGACGGTTAAAAAGAGACGTATTTTATAAGTTCTTGTGTTTTGATCGCTCTTTCATCTGTCTTCAACGATGAATGAAATAGTTTTTTGAGTGATGTAAGTAAAAGGCATGCTAATATGCACAAACGGAATCTTTCTTACGCGGCGGCGTTCGAGGAAAATTTTAGAGTCACGTGATTAGAAGGCGAGCGTCATAGAAATGATCCACGTGACTACAAAACCAACCATGACGCCGACGTTGGGAAAATAAATGAAAATATTGTACCTAAACTACACATAGCTAGTGGTCGCGTGTTGAGAAATGCTGACACGTTCGAGGCGCAGTTTCATTGATATTGAAAAACGTGGATGCACAATTGCACATGTCTGTCACTCTACCTGTAAAATACAGTCATACTTGTGTATTGAGTCATACTTAATAAATAATACACTCTGCACAAAAAGTTACCTTTTAGTAATATACAAATAAAGTACATATCTTTCAATACAATTTTACTGGTGCAAATAATAAATCCAAGGACCGCTGCGCTGTCAGCTTTGAGAGTTGCCGTTTGCTTTGCCTTTTCAATTCTGTAATTTTTAGGTACTTGAAAGGCAGGTAGGCAGAGCTGAGACCGGTATAAAGATCGCGGAACTCATAGACCGTAGTCACAGTGAACGCGCGGTAACTATTTAGGGGCTGTAGGGGTGGCGGGCGCGACTCGGCTTGTGGCCACACTCACAGAGAAAGTAATCACGACGACGGCCACACTTGTGCAGCTTTTGGACGACTTTCAGGGTCGCTAACGTTTTGGTTATGATGTTTTGTACAAGATGGAAAATGGTAAATACTCGAGATCGTGTACACGATTAAAATAAAAACAGAGAGAGAAATGATGTTCGAAGAAAGTTGAGTTCACCCGGCAACGGTATAGTCCTGTTTTCTCAATTGCCTCTGTCCCCATGATTTTCACACTTATTGAAATGAAAGAGGCGATGGGTCGATGGGTACAACGGGACTAAAAATTTATTATTTTATTATATTACAATTTCGTTGTCCAAAAAATCACAGACAGGGGACAGAGACATTGGGGACAACGGGACTACACCATGGTCACAAACGGCGGCATACATTTGATATTTCTAGCCCGCACAAATCACTGAGCTAGGCCTGCAGTATGGCCTTGAACTTAGACCTAAAAGTGATTAGTCTTTGATGATCAGTCACATCACACACGTCCGTGATCAGATCAACTTCTTCATCTTTGTCGGTCCCTCAATGCTGAGGATCGTGACCGCATGCTCTCCTCCATTGCTGACGGTTCTGCGTAGTATGGTACGCGCTGTGTAGCGTACCTACCCCCTGTCGCCTCGTCGGACCATCTAGATGAAGCCTCCGAAATTGAAGCACGTCCTCTGGCGCGTTTGCCTTCCATTTGACCCATTATAATGTGCTTCTCCGGTCGGTGCCTAGGTGAACGCATTATGATCAGATCAACTAGCTAGACAATAATCGTAGTAAGTACCGCACATCGTACTATTGACAAACTTATCCTTTATTATAAAATTGTAAAATTTTAAAAGTATTATTTCTCGCTCCTTATTGAGGAAATTATACAAAATGAAGATAGCTGTTTGTCTCTTGACAATTGAGATCTATTTTTATTATTATTATTATGAGCCTGTAATATCCCACTGCTGGGCAAAGGCCTCTCTCCCCCTCTTCCACTCCATTCGATCCTGAGCGGTCTCCTTCCACTCTTTATCCCATAGACCCAACTCATCACTCCATCTCTTCCTGGGTCGGCCACGCTTGAGATCTATACCTAATTTTTTTAATTGCTATTACTATTTTAATGCTTCAAAATATTTATATCACAGTACTAAACACCTACCTGTACTTACTGTAAACTGAAATGCAACGATACAGGTTTTTGTTCAAATAGTGCTTATATGTTCGGTAATCACAACAAAAAGCAGTTAATATATAACTTTCTATTTATTTATGCTCATATTGACTGTTAATTACTACCAGTTACACACACGAGGAGTTCATTAAGTTTGAATGGAGTAGACGCAACGGTGCATGATATGGATATGATTGCAAACGTGATTTCTGCCGTTGGCTTGTTTGTGCACGTTTTCTCTTTGATGCCGAGAAGTCTGCTTAAGGGGCTGTGTTTGTGTTACATTACACCGCCCCCTGTAAATATCCAATTTGCTCCCCGCCGGTAAACCGAAGCCTTTTACTACAGACGCCAAATGGAATTTCTCCGATAAATTACTTCTGCACGCGACGAGATGACGATAATTATGACGCCTAACTGAATCACGTGATTCTAAAAGCCGCTACTCACTTGCCTGCTCCTGCGGCGATCTAAGAAGGGGGTGGTCAAAGAATGGGGAACCTTGAATTGCTTCCTTGATTGTGATGTGAAGTGTGTAGGCAAGCAAGGCTATTTTATGACTCGCCCTGCGGCAGGGGCAGCGATAATCTCGAGAGACGATCAAGCTAAAATTAAATTTAGGGATTTATACCCAGTTTCCTGGGCGCTGATTAAGTTAACAGGTTGGTTAAATCAGTTTCGGCCAATCACGTTCCGTCATTTTGAATAATAGCGGCTCGTGATTGGCTGAAGCTGATTTAACCAACCTGTTAACTTTAATCAGCGCCTAGGAAACCGGGCATTAGACTTTGAGTTGGATTTTGAATGGCGGAAGTAGCGATTCCTTCCTTGCAGGCGTGTGTGTAGAGCAGCTCCGACATTGCTCCGACCTCCCCCCTTCCTAGATCGCCGCAGCGCAGGAGCAGGCAAGTGAGTGATTGTTTAGTCGAACGAAACTCAAGACAGAATTCCTACCTCATAAGTGTACCCAAAAACAAACCCCTACAATTAAATTGGCTCGATGTCTATTATTAAATTTCTGTTGTTGCAAAGGCATCGATATAAGTATTATCTCAATAGGCATTACAAAGCCGAATAGGGCTCTATTATGCTAACATTTCCTTCATAATAATGACTGATTATATTGTAACAATTAAAACAATAGCAAATCGTGCCTGGCTATTATTTAACCGACCTTTCGACTATGTCATTCAATATTACAGTGTATTGTACACTATTGAAAAGGTATCAAGGAGAAGCTGAACAAAATCTTACAGGAAAGAAAACCATGTTCGTTAATAGCACAATATGTTTATTTCATCGGTAGCACGTTTTGCGTATCAGAAACGAACGACTAATACGACTAAATTAGGAAATCTCAATGGATTTAGAAATAGGATGACACGTGTTGAAATGAAAACTTTGGTAAATGTTTGGAGTCAAAGTCATGCAGTCATGATAACACTTATTTGGACAAATCTTTAGTTTACGCTTTGTTTTTGGCAAATTAAAGCTGCTTCGACTGGACGTAAGCAGAGTGTTGTCTTATCGCTGAATTCGAAACTAGGTGGTGTGGCGCGTCGTCATAGTAGCATTTGGTCATTGGCGATTGATTACTCTCACAGGTAGTAGGAGTAGGGCGATGCATACGAGTAACCAGAGTAGTAGGGGTACGCTGAGTAAGCGGAGTAGGCGAGCGGCGCCGTGTAGGCGGCGGCGACGGGCGCCGTGTAGGCCGCGGCTATCGGCGCCGCGTAGTACTGCGGCTTGGCGCACGCGAAGGCCAGCAGGCAGGCGAGGATCAGCTGGGGAAGACATGTGACGATCGGTTGTTGTTAATTTTGTCGACAAATAGACATGGATGGATAGCAGAAATCACGAAGTTCAGTTTCAAAATCTTAATTAGCAGGGCGCACACAGGCGGAAAATCGATAAAAGTTGGCATAAACCTAATGTAAAATTATATTTGATGTCATGTGTTGTTTCATATAATTTCGTCGCGATTGGTCGTCTTTTGTAGTAACTTACATAAGCAATGAAGAACGCGTGATTTAAACTTTATTTTAAGACGTGATATGGCAGGAAATTGAACATTTACTCTTTGAGAAGTACTGTTATTTAAAATAACTAAAAAATGCCCACGGATGGGACGTCTCATTTAGAAATTTGTTGTGCTATAAAAATAAAATTCATTAACTCCTGGAACAGCATCCATCGTTGAAACTAGAAGAATGTCGACAAAAGTTACAGTTACATGACGTATGCTTTATAAAACAAAACAACTTTGAACTATGTACCTATGTGTAATATTATTATCTATGTATTATAGGTATGTACTAGAATAGTTTTATTGTACGCTCAATTCTTCCCCTTACCTATCATCTCCGTCTCCTATCCAACATGGTTTGCTGGAAGAAATCTCTTATTAGAGATAAGCTCGCCTTTGTATATAATTTTTCTATGTTAAGCTATTTTTACTGTCATGTGAGTACAATAAAGAAATTACGAAATTACGAAACTAAGATGTCTTTCGTCTGGCGGCTCTTAACCAGGCGACGCGACGGCGGGCGGCGTGAGCGCAGGTAGCTGGCCTAGTCTATTGTGGAGTCTAGTTTAACAATTAGAACCGGATTTAGGATATTTTTGCTTTTTAAGTTTTTTTTTTAATTTTCCGCCTGTGTAGGGCCTAACGAAATATTTTGCTCCTTCAGTGAATAAATACGTAGAATAAAGTGTTCTCTTCTGATCTGTGTCGCTGTAATTTTACATTTATCTTCATTTTTAGGAACAGAGCTTTACATAACGAAAGTTTAAAATGATAAATGGAGCTATTTCTTGAATCCTGTAAATTTGGGTCCTGAATATTCTTTGATCAAGATTTTTGGAGATAATTTATGAAATGAGGATTTAATAGAAGTATAGGAATTACATGATTTTCTATAGAACTCGCAATAATGTTGAATAGTAGATATCTCAATCAAGATAAAAGAAGGGCTTTATATATCTAATACAAACACACTTTTCAAACTCAGGAAATTCGTGCGATATACAAAATGAAAAAGGAAGGAAGGAAGAAAATATTGCTCAAGACAAGACACAGTTACGCTTATTTGAGGGACAGGGTATTCCATATCCATGCTGTACAGTGTTTGTTTGTGAATAATCTAATTTATTAAGATAAGTATTTATTAATAAAAGAAAACACTGCCTGTACTCACCAGCTTGTACATATTGTTGTTTGGTGGTGCGATTGCAACAGTAATCAAGACTGGATGTCGAATGATGTCTCTACAAACGCGTTTTCCTCTTTATATACCCATCATCATAATGAACGAGACGGAGGAAATCCTAGACATAACAAGAGTAGTGGCTACTGCGATTGAGTATCCTTGGTGCATCGCATTAGGAATTGGGTCACGCGTGGCCTTGCCCGTACTGACCAAGAAACCTGATGAAATGAGCAAAGAGTGGTTAGGTAAATCATCACTGATTCATCAGTGGCATGATCATTTTATCTATGTAGAACACGTTTTTCATGATAACAACTAAAGCTCTTTAGGGATTGAACATTATTTCTGAGGAACAAAAGACCAATTATACTTTGATACTTCTGTGACTTTTGGGGTGCAGAATTTATGCAGTCGTTCATCATTAATCATCATATTACTATTAAATATATCATCATAATATTTCTCATAGAGAGCCAAATAAAGGCAAATTCCTAAATATGTCTACTTTTTGTTAGCTTGGAGTTGGAAGGTATACCTACGAACGAGTACGGTAAAGTTTAGAGGTATCATTTAACGCAGAGAAGGTAATAATGCTCTATTTTTTTTGTCTCTGAGCTAATATCTAAATCAGTCTATACATTACAGGTATATTTGTATCAATACGAGTAGATCTATAAGTTGGCATACATAAACGCACGTACATATTTAATAGCCCATCAGGCAAGGAAGCTGTCTGTTACATATTTATCGAGACGTGTATTACTATTTAATTAGATCATGAACTACTGAGATCCTGTTTTGTTGAATAATACGAGTAAAATAGAGGTAAATATTTGCTGTTACATAAATAGGTAGATATATAAGGTATATAGGTAGATCTGTCACGATGTTGGCAGGTATGAGTAGAGTACGTAGTCTAGTGCTATTATTTGTAGACCTGGAACCAGTTAGATGTTGACCATATCTAAGACCGATTGGCGATGTCTACACCTGATTTTTAGGGTTCCGTACCCGAAGGGTGCCAAACGGGACCCTATTACTGAGACTTCGCTGTCTGTCCGTCCGTCCGTCCGTCCGTCCGTCTGTCCGTCCGTCCGTCCGTCTGTCTGTCACCAGGCTGTATCTCATGAACCGTGGTAGCTAGACAGTTGAAATTTTCACAGATGATGTATTTCTGTTGCCGCTATAACAACAAATACTAAAAATTAAAAGAAATGTAATATTAAGGGGGGCTCCCATACAACAAACGTGACTTTTTTCCTCATTTTTGCTCGATATTGATAATGGTAGCACGTAGACGCTTAAAATATTCACAATATATTGAGTATATTATTTACTTAAAAAATAAATAATTAAAATAAAATAAATATTTAGGAGGGGGTCCCATACAAATTTTTTTTGCGGTTTTTTATAGATAATGGTTCCGAACCCTTCGTGCGCGAGTCCGACTCGCACTTGGCCGGTTATTGAGAATCAACTGCGGGTCAAACTCACTCTCTTGTGTCAATACTTAATTTGCAATAAATCCCCCCGTGAAAGAATAACAAGAATAATATTGTTTGCTCATGAAAATTGCTAATAATTATTATGATTGTATGTATAAAGTTTTAAATATAATAGTGTAGGGTCTATTTTGTTCAGTTCTCATTACCCCAAATAAGGAAACTTCTATTTACTCGGTAGCAGTAAGGAAGTAGGTATCGAACACAAGAAATACACGCAAAAATAGTCAAGCATTTATTCCTGCTCAATTAGGCAAACCTCAAACCTAGTTCCCTGCTGTAAGTGACTTATGACCATGGAGTAAATGATTTCTGAGGAGAATATTTCTGGCAACTACAGCTCTAGGCAGTAGCACCGCTCCTGTTCGCCCCACCGGCAGTATTGGTACAATCACCGTTGCCAGCGTGCCTGACAACACCGCCAAAATCATCAGGAACCACTGGGGAGAATTATAGGTAGGTATATTATTCGATTATAGCCAGGTCAAAATAACTAGCACCTGGAATTCTTCTGCTATGTCGTCACAAATAATGTTTGTACGAATAGCAATGGCTGTTACTTCAGGAATAAAGAGCTTGTAGCAATTTAGTTAAAAAATAATAGATTTGTATCTTTAGACCTATTTTCAAAAAATAAAGTTAAAACTCACAATTTTAAACATAACTATTCTGGTTTAACGCCTTAAATTCAATGTTAAAAATGACGTGTTTCGTTCTCTTAAATAGACAGTTTTCATTAATTATGTTAATCGGCCGGTGATCCATGTCGAGATAAAACACACTTTTAATTGACTATTTCGTTAAGCCCAGATTAATCATAACAAACAATAAGTACCAGGGGCCGAATTCTACTAAGTTCACAGGCATACGACAAGCCTGGCACAAACTTCAATACGAGGTATTTGGTATTCTACTAAAACCGGAATCCAATTTACAAGCGCCAGCGTGAAGCCAGCGTACTTCGTATTCTACTGTCCAAAAGGTACTTACGCTGGCGCCAGTTTGACGCCAGCGTACTTCGTATGCTACTTTCCAAAACGTACTTACGCTGGCGCCAATTTGATTCCGGTTTTAGTAGAATACCAAATACCTCGTATTGAAGTTTGTGCCAGGCTTGTCGTATGCTTGTGAACAATAGAATTCGGGCCCAGAAGAAGTGCGACTAATCAACAACGTTTTATCGCACAAACGCATTTAATCGCACCAGCTCGCTTAGCTCTTAGTGGATGTGGAATCATGACAACCTTAAATAAAATGTTGTGCTTGGTGACAAATAGTCAGTAAATTCCAGAAATAATTGTTTTTAGAGTTTTTCTTTGAAAACCGCTTGGAAACCTGGGAACAGTCAGGATCTTTTCTACTGTTCGAAGAAGGTCAATGTCCACCATCGACAAAGTACAAAATGAAGTGTACGTGACTACTATTTAGTAGTGCCATTGTGACGGTCAATGAGGAAATAAAAGTAATTACTGGCATAAGCATAATCAATTGAATGGATGCCTCGTATAAGGGTCCATACCATACATCGAGATTTTTTTTTGTTTTTAGCAGAATAAGGGTCTGTTTAACTTTATTTAATGCATGTTAGATTAGAATACTGCACAGGCACGATGTAACTTAAGCTGTGTCCCATGATACGGATTTTTCTAGTATGGGACACTACCCACAAGTTGTAAAATGTTAATAGTGCTTACTGAAATAAATTACTTACTTACTTACTTACTTACTTACATCGCATTCTAAAACAAACTGGGTTAAAAACATAATAATCCTGGCAACACAGAATACAAAACTTTGATATTTCAATCGTAAATCGTCGGGTCTGTGTCTGTGTAAAACTTGACCCAACTTTTAAAAGTTTGATTATCTCCATAAAAATAATTTTCACATAGACCATTATAGGAGGCACCCATTAAATTGCTAAACATACTTATCGACATGATTTTTCCCACACTAGTGTCTGGTCAATGCAAAACTACCACCCATAAGATGCACATTGCATTTAGCCAGCCATTCAATTTCTGGAGGTTCTTAACCATCATCTCAAAGATCCATCAGCATGACACTATGCTGATGTTGACAATCGGTTACAGTCTTCATAAAAGATGCTGCGCCACCTTGCATCTCAATTACTTGTTAGGTTTATTTCCAGATTGGTCTGGTTAACTCTGATGCAGACTGTAGTTCAAACATGGGCGCCCGGGTAGTCGTCGGCGCCTTGTTTATAATTCAGGACAGGCGTCACAAGGATATTTCTTCATTGCAAGGCTTCGATACGAACTCAAAAGTATATATTGGATCGGAAGCGTAAACTAATCATCACTGATTCGTCAGCTGTCTATTCAACCGGCCACCTCACCCCACACAGAAAAATGTTCAAGCATGTAGGTGCACACACAATTACACTTACAATAAATGAAGACACCTAAGGACTTCGGAGTTATTCTTCGAATTATACAAAACTTTTTCTTACAAAACTAATTAATCTGTAGTATACCTATTACTTGTCTCGTGTTTTTCAATTTTAATGACATTCTTATTCTGTCTCTTTCAAACGGCTTGTGTATAAACACCGCCCAAAAAAATTACCTATTTTACTATCAAAAAAATTCTAAACGGTTAACAAAAT
The DNA here is from genome assembly GCA_963457715.1 of Argyresthia albistria. NCBI lineage: Eukaryota > Metazoa > Arthropoda > Insecta > Lepidoptera > Argyresthiidae > Argyresthia > Argyresthia albistria. Next base: position 5,827,980 of record OY735265.1, read on the forward strand.
GGATAATAAATGGTCACCAAATTGTGTCACCAAACGTGACCTAAAGCAACCAATTACTCTTTTAGTAAAACTACTTTTGGTGACCATTTTGGTGACCATTTATCACTTTTGGTAAGCAAAAAATAATTTTAGTGATTATTTAAATTGTAGCCCTTTCAAACAATTCTATGCACTCGTCTATGGGCTAGAGCTAACAATTTTTCCTCCATTATTTATTCTTTATTTTCTTGTTTCCAGGTGATCTTCGCTTGCCTCATGGCCTTCGCCATCGCCGAGCCTAAACCGAAGCCAGGAGTATTCGCCGCCCCCCTGGCATACACCGCCGCATACACCGCCCCCGTGGCTGCAGCGTACACCGCGCCTGCTGCATACTCAGCCGCCTACACCGCACTCCTCGCCTACCCCGGATACGGATACGCCTCCCCGTACTCCGCTTACTACTTCCGTTGAATGGAATTTACTGGATACCTGCTGTGATAAAAATGCTCAAATAAAATGAATATATAATACAATAATACCAAATTATTTTAATAATGAATCCTCGCTACAATACTATGAATACTTTATTCTTGTGAGAAAGTCAAACATATTATAGAAACAAGTGTAAAGCTATATCATGATAAGGTCGACTTTTACAATCCACATCGATGGCGCTTTAACAAACATTATTGACGCATATATGTAATTATCATCTTTTTGTCAGCACCATATCATATTTCGGTCAGATGTTACTAATCATTTCTGATAATAATATGTAAATACAGCATGCCACGGAAGCTGTTAGATGCAATAATGAAAAATCACTAGCATCCACCTTCTAATAGAGAGACTGCTGATATGTTCCTATCGTTAATATCCTACATTACTGGTAGATTATATAAAACTTTGGTTCTGTTTTCACCCTAATAGTATATTATGAGAAAGAACAGCGTGACTTACACTGAATAACTAAGATCATCACTGTCGTGTGACTAAATCATAATGGATAGTACCTATTTTTACTGCAAATAAAAAAAAACCGTATTGGATAAAAAATAATTCCCAATTCTAAGCAAAAATGCTTATTGCATAGCAAAATAGTCACCTCAAAATATTGTTATACTTATTAGTAACAATTTAGGTTCGTGAAGCACCTCTGTTCAAAACTAAAGCTTTTTAAGAATGCATATCTAATATTAACCACCTCACAACAAATCGGGACAAATTTTCCCAAAAAAATATTGCACTAATGTCCTCTCCACTTTCCGTCTAAGTTCCACAGAGTGAAGGTAATTTAGCTCTACCTATTCCGATCACTATAGTGATGAGCTATTTAATGTTCATTTAAAAATATGCCAATCATTAATTTCCATGTTTTTAACTGTGATCCGGCCGGAGGGCTTTCGAGGTGGAAAACTTGGATTTGTCATTACCCATTTCATTAATACCAACTCATAAAAAAATCAGAACTAAGTATCTCATTTCATGTAAGGCACCCAGTTAGTACGAGCTAGTGCTTGGTACGAATTCTATGGACTATAACATTAGGTTGCGTTTCCACAGAAGCGGGGATGTGCGGAGCTGAGCTGAGGCTTACAAAAATTTACCAATGATATTGCTCAAATCACACATCTCATTTTCGCTCCGCTTCAGTAGAGACAGTATTAGCTGAGTTGAGAAGAAGTTGATATTAAAATGATGGGGTGTGCAGAGCGGAACTTTGTCATGCTGAGTGAGTGCAAAGATAAGTGGAGTTGAGCTGTGTAGCTGAGCTAGGTGGAGTGGGGACGGGCGGGGCTTGGCGCGGCTGAGCTACCGGGCTACCGTTTAACTGACTGCAAACAAAATAAATTCACAGCCTCGCTCAGCTTAACTTGAGCCAGCTACACAGCTTATCTCAGCCCCACTCGGCTTAACTTCAGCCAGCTACACAGCTTCATCTTTGCAGCTTCAATGCTTCTTTGCTTTTCACTTCTTACACGGCCCCACTCAGCTGAGCTCCGTGCAGCTCTGCGCAGCCCCGCTTCTGTGGAAACCCAGCCTTAAGATCATAGCCAAGGGACGTCGGGCGTGTTATAGAAAACATATATTTTTTCTGGATTCAGAAAGTGTCTCATTCTGCTGGAATAGCTTTTTAAAGATTCGAGGAGGAGAATCGCCTCAACTAAAAGTATGAGTTTTTTTCAATACGCAACCAGTTTGTTACATGCATCAATGTCAACGACAATTCTGTTGTTTGGACCATATGCATAACAATAGTAGATTGTTTACCAAGGGAGTAAAGAACTATTTTTAGGGCGAGAGTGTTTTTTGAATCCTGACCGACCGAGGGATTCTAGAGTTGAGTCCCGAGTGCAACGAGGGACTCAAAAGTAGAATCCTGAGGGAGCGAGGGATTCAAAGTACATCACTCGAGCCAAAAATAGTTTTTACTCCTGAGGTGGACACTCTACTTTTCATCACCCTCTATGAGAAAAGTAGTAAGTAATCATTAAAATAACATACATGTTGTTTGTAAATAACATACATACAGGCTGTAACAAAAAGGGGTGTACAAGCGGAAAGAGGGACATCATTCTAAACAACTTTCACTATGGGACCGACTTGATCAGAGCAACTTTATTTTTATTAACTCAATACATTTCGGGCCTAGCGCTCAGCTGATCTGTATGGTGGTGTGAAAAATAATGTTCCTCTGATCAAGTTGGTCCCATAGTGAAAGTTGTTCAAAATGATGTCCCTAACAACCTTCTTTCGGCTGGTACACTCTTTTCTGTTACACCCTATATTTATTTACACAATTGTCGTGATATGTTGTGTGTAATGGTTTGTTGGAACAAATCTCTTGTTATCTTAAGTTTTCTGTATTCATTCTTGTGTTAGTACAATAAAGAAATTACCAATTACGAATATGTCCTCCACATAGTTAAAGCTTGTTTAGTATTGGCTAAATCTTGAAAATTGGTTCAAAAAGCATTTTCAGATAAACACTTTGTTCCTCTTGAATTTTTCTACAGGATTACAGTTTTTACATACCTATATTCCTCGTGATTTTATTGGTAACAGATCTTGTATTTGTCATTCGCGTTTGTTGTTATCATCTGGAGTTAGACACTCACTTTCACTCATATTCTTTATATCCGCAAAGAAAATTGAAATAATTACAGCATTCAGATTTGGCGCGCTTTGTTTACAAATTTTTCAAAACTTTTTAATTATTTGGTCCGTGTTTCGATATCAATTCTGTAAGGTTGTTTCTCTGTTGTCACCAATCGGTGTCAATCGATTCGGTCGGTCGGATTATCTAATCTGTGTCGAGTACGCATTTTAGTACAAACTTTTTTTTTATTGGCTGCGTTTAGAATCGATCTCTCTTCAAATTGGGTCTGTCAGCCTGAGTGGTAGTGAAACTGATTAGTGACAGCATTTTTTTCTTTTGTACTGGCAACAAAATTAAAAAGTTACTTTTAGTCCCTAGGGACTAAATGACCTACTTTAGTCCCTGTTTGCCGGGACTAAAGTAGATCTTTTTGAATAGATGTGATGAAAAGCCATTTATGCTATAAGTATGTTATAAATGAATAGTTATTTGAAGTTTTTTTTTTTTGACAATAATTAAGTATAAGTGCAAGCTCTAGCGAAAATATCCTTTTGTCATCCTTCTATCAACAAAAACGCGTTTCTTTTTATTCCCAAAAAATAAAAAAATGCGCTTTGATCAAACTATGCATAATTATAATAAATTAATCTTTCGTGCTATCTTTTGGGATTATTCAACATAATTCCAAATACCTTTTCTTACCAAGGTAACTTGAGGGATTAAAATCAGAGTTTATGGATATTATTAAGAAAAATAGAGCAAAGTTGATATCACACTCCAGAATTTAATCTCATTTTTAGTCTGTCATCATATTTCATTCAAAAAAATCTTTACATATCGTTACTACCGGAAGTAATAAGCGGAGTACGGGGAGGCGTATCCGTATCCGGGGTAGGCGAGGGGTGCGTTGTAGGCGGCGGAGTAGGCAACAGGCGCGGTGTACGCTGCAGCCACGGGGGCGGTGTATGCGGCGGTGTATGCCAGGGGGGCGGCGAATACTCCTGGCTTCGGCTTAGGCTCGGCGATGGCGAAAGCCATGAGGCAAGCGAAGATAACCTGAAATTAAAACACATGTATTCATTTTTGTCCATCACTATCGGTTTAAGGAAAATTATTAATTAAATTACTAATTTCTAACTAACGTTACATTAGGAAAATCAAGCTACATCAGGACCGTTTGAAACTGATGCAGTAATCCTGTACAGATGCATACGATAACAAATCATGAGCCTCTTTCTGTTTATACATAGAATAAACTTGCTTATTTAAGTGTTTTGGGTAAATTTTGATGTCAACAATGTCAAGTAAAGGTACTAACCAGTTTGAACATATTGATTGGTTTAGTGTTGTCAGTGTGCTACTGCTAAACTGAATGATGCCTACTAGATGTCCCTAGCGTACTTTATACGTATTCTCGGAGGCCGACGTTCTCTAGTTAAGGATATTCATGAGAACGTGCAACAGTCGCACTATGAATTAATTTGTGTGTCCAGCCCATATAGGTTACCTGACTTTGGGATGGAGCTTAGGGATAAAAACATTATCATAACATAGCATAACGCCTTTTCCCATACGGAGTGGCAGAGGAAAAATGGTGCCTTCTTTTAGTCAGTTATTAATAGTGACAACTAGTGACAAGGAACTAGCCGCAGCAGCAGCATGAAGGTTTCCTCAAGATGTTGTTCATCACCAAATCATGTTCATCGTCATCAAGAAAGTTCTAATCCTTCGGTCTCGGCCTTTATCCTAGCTTGTCCATCAAATGTTGCAATGCTGACCACGCTTTCGGCCACCAACAGCGCGACCAGCAACGCTATCATTACAGACCACGGCAGTAATGTACTAGGTATACATATTTCATTGGTAAAATAGTTCAAGAAAATTTTCAAAAATTTTGATAAAAATTAAGGGTAATTTTTATCTACTAGGATATATAGGTTAGAGAGAAAAGTTTAATATTATCTACTCTCCCCCCCTCCTCCGGCGCGAGCGTCACCGCGCCGCGCCGCGCCCTCGAAAGTGTACCGGCGCTCGGTAGATTCCATTTAAAAAAAAAAGTACACTATATATAAAAACGTGGAAGAATGAAATAATCGTTGATAATTTTACTATATATTCCACTGATACAAACAAAAGCGATATCGGTATAGTTTTAGAGCAATCTGATCTGCAATCGCGAAAGGTTCGCCAAAAATAATGGCGAGCAGCAGGCGATGTAGGCGGTAATTTCGCCAAAATATCAGCATTCTGAAGACTCTAGTGAAGTGGACTCTAGAAGACTCTCCGTGGTCTAGTGGGTCTCACGCTTGCTTCCCACGCAGGAGATGCAGGTTTGAGGTGCTGACCATGTACCAATGAAATAACGGGGACGCTTCGTGTTTCAGATGGCACGATAAACTGTCGGTCCCGGCTTCTATCACTACTTAGTAGTAGTAGTCGTAAAACCCCTCCACCAAGCCGCACTGAGCCAGCGTTTTGGAGTATGGGTCAGTCTTACTTGTATCCGGGTAAAAGCCTGTGCCCCTCGGTGGGGAGATAAATGGGCTACCTACACTAATTTGTTGAAGCAAACAGATCTGTGCCGGTTAAAATCCACTTTTTCGGATCGGATAAATTATTAAAAACGTTCGTATTTGGTGGCAGATTGCGCTGAAATTAAAGTTATATTCTGAAGAAGTTTCTAATAACATCAAGGATTATTTGGTTTCTACACACTTTTTATGTTCAGTGTACGGTTTTATTTTAATATGGAAAATACCTCTCGCCTGGATACTATCGAGGGCGGGGGGGGGGGGGGAATAGTAGATAATAATTTTCTTTCTCTATAACCTGATGAAAGTTACCCTTTATTTTTGCCAAGTTTTCCATACATTTGAATATAGTTTTATAGAACTACAGATACATTTATACATACATTTGAATATAGTTTTCTTGAAGGACAGACAGCACTAGCTTGGGTTTTTTATATGGTGGTGGAGATGGACCCCTTTTTTTACGAAGGGATACAACTTTTTTGTTAAGATTCGTAAAGGAGTGGGTCATTCATTACCTATATCAAATGTCAACCATAACATTTTAATTGTAATAGTAAAAATGTAAAAGGTTCGTTATTTCTTATTGCTACATACTTTTTTGCCAAATCTAGTTTGACAGTTCGATTTGGTTTATCAGCGCATGTACGTAGCTCTCTAATTACTTCAAAGATTACGGGATGTCCTATTTACATACATATTTAACTAACAAGCGATATATTTGCTAGACTACCTACAAATAAAATTTTAAACCTCTCACTCCGACGTCTATTGTTCTCCATTGTAAGTTTATGGCCTATGTCCTTATGAGAGTATACCGATTAAAGAAATAAATACAACAAAGCCCCTAATTTGATAATATTTCATTATCTTGTACTATAATTACTGGACTAAAATGTATCTAAGATTTGCTATATACTTACAACAAACTGAAATGCAAGTTCATTTCCATCGTACTGACCTCTTCTCTAAAATTAAGTAAGTAGTCTACATTATTTTGCGTAGCACGTTCGACATGGACATTGGACACAAGTTGCATGCGATCGGCCTCTAAACTGAAATATATATAGCATGAAGATTCATCATTCAAGCATTATTCAGCTCAGCAGCAGCTCACTGATATCACCTACTCAATCAAAATGTTCAAACTGGTGAGTTATCATTGTTTGAAGTATAATAATTAAAAATGTATCTTGACAATGAGATAATATTTTTTCGCCATGGGGCGTTTGCATTGTTACACTTCCTACACTTACTTCAATTAAAATCAGTCTGATACACCTATTTAGGATAACTTAACGTTAAGGAACTGAAAATCTGTGTCATTACGACTTAAACAATTTGGTATTAAAATGTTGTTTTGATTTTTAGGTAATCTTCGCTTGCCTCGTGGCCTTCGCCATCGCCGAACCTAAACCGAAGCCGGGAGTATTCGCCGCCCCTCTGGCATACACCGCCGCATACACCGCCCCCGTGGCTGCAGCGTACACCGCGCCTGTTGCCTACTCCGCCGCCTACAACGCACCCCTCGCCTACCCCGGATACGGATACGCCTCCCCGTACTCCGCTTACTACTTCCGTTGAAAAGATGTAACGGATGGAATACGTTTGAATTTGAAGAAATCAGCTTGTGACAAATAAAACCGAACCCAGGAGAAGTTATGTTTTTCTTTTATTACCAAGAATGGTTTATTTTTTAACAACATTTTATTAGGTCGTGTTGTGTAAAAATGACATCGTGCCCTAAATCTAGGAATGGAAATTTCGCCCACTTCAAGTTCTTATATCACTACGAAACTTGGTATAACTCCCGGAATGAAACTTGGCCAGTTTGCCGTTTGCTGTGTGTGTCTTGCTCTCACAAACACAGCAATTAGACTACCAATCAGGTCAAAAAACGGGTCTTTGAATGATCAACGATTCGTAATGTGTTTAGCAGACTTCACATCCGGGTCTGATGATGGAGCTCGAACGTTGGAGGGGAACCCTAGGATGCTCATTCGATTCGTCGTGACAAGTCCTATTCATATCTTTTAGCGAAATTCTCATTATCATCACCTGATGATAGAGCCAGGCGGAAAAAGGAACCCTAGGTTTTTTGTAAACCCTCGACTTAGGGCTTATTTAATTCATCTTGATATGACCTCGTTGATCTCGAAAGGGTGTTTTTAGTTTTAATTGCTATAATGTATAAGTCTTGCAATATGTAGGTATTAGGATGTATTGAGTTTCCGAATATGCCAACAAAGTTTACTAAATAACAAACATGATATTTTAAATTTCCTACCAATAATGAAAATTACAGAACTCGATAGATAGACAACAATCGATATTTCTTTTATCAATTTAACGAGAAATTCGGAATTCAATGCCCTGAAACTCAAAAGCAAAAAGTAGGACAGAAAAGGATCGCGGGCTATGAACTTTTGATAACGAGTAGGAGTATCTGTAGGCTGCATGAGGCTGATGACGATGTTCAAATAATTATAAGTATACCTCATTTCATTATGAGTACATGACATAACATACCTACTGAACAGATGATTTGAGGATGTCTGGCTGAGTTAAAGTTTTTGTAGCATTTGCAATTTTGCATAGTAAATGAAAGAGATCACAAAACGTTATTGTGCTGTGCATATTGTCTGTCTGTCCTCAGAGATGCAAGCACTTGACCTTCAAAACTGTATATATACTCGGTAACAATATTCTCGCAGACATCTCTCCATATTTCAGCGGTTCAGTGGCACTACTACACACATGAAAATGTTTAAACTGGTAAGTTTTGCTACAATTTATCGTATTAAAAACGATTTGTTCCGTTCCGTCGTCTTACTTGTCCATGAATTTAGCTATGGTTTACTGCCCCGTTATTATTAATCTTCCTCCTTGGGGAGGGCTACATATTTGTGCCGTTTGGCGTAGAGACCCTCGGGCCGTGGGGGACCGACGCTCGGCGAGTCTTTAAGGATATTTTTTTTTAGTAGTACGTTAATTGTATATAAGAAAATCTTCTTATGTTTATCCTTACGTAGCATACGTAAATTATGTATTTCGATGAAAGTGGCTTTACCTATGTAGATTTTATATGAGTCCTTTAGATTGACAATATTGACATCTCTTACGACACAAGTAAGAATGGAAATGTCGGGCTAGATCATATAAAATGGCTCACTTTATGGTGTGGCTAACCGTGAAACTGAAACCTTTTGGGGCGAATCACTGCAGTAACTTAGGTGAAGACTATTCCGAAGCCCCAGAATTTCGTTCATCAAAGTTTCGTGTTAGTTTGACATGTCATCATACATAAACACTACGTTGCTGGCGTTGCTGAATAAATAAAGTTCCCTTTTGCTCCCACATCTATTATTCGCTCTTGTCAGTTTGGCCCGCGTGAGTCCTTAGACGAGCAAACCGAAATAGCTGGCCAGATCATAAAACGTACGGCTACATGAAGAAAATTAAACTTTCACGGTATGACAAAGACAACACAGACACACTAAACGTCTCCTTTCAGGATAAACGGTTAAGTAGCTTTGATGTCAAGGAAGACCTAGCAAGCATTCCGTGATTAGGATCAATTTATCAATTATTTCCAGGTCATCATCGGCTGCCTGCTTGCCTTCTGCGCATCGGCCCCAAATCCAGCCCTCTACTCTCTAGCCTACACTGCGCCGCTTGCCTACCCCGCTGCCTACACATACGGCTACCCCTATGCCTACACTGCTGCCTACACTGCTCCCTATTCTGCGTATACCTATGGATACGGCCTCGCGGACGCTTATTATTTCCGTTGATTCGGAATCTGTTGAGTCATTGTATGTTTGTTGTTGTTTTTGTTGATTGGTTAGGATTATGTTAAATACTATTTATTGAGCATGGATGTTGTTTTTATTTTCTTTGTACGTACCGAGAGGCTTTGTAGTTACGCCAATAAAGTAGCCAATATCATAACGGCTGCTCTAGAAGTAAAGTGCTCATCGACGCGTCACCACCTCGTATGAAAGAGCAAAAAGTTATAGATAGTATTACACTATAGAACATCAAATCTATAGTCTGATCGGCTATAAAATAGTAGAACCAAACTGATTTCGCAGTTCAGATTTAAGATTAAAACTAGTTATATACGAAAATGTTGATCTTACATAGATAGGTACTAGATAGTAAGACTCAGACTGTTGATAGAGGTCGAATCTAAAAATAAATCATTCCTATTCCGTACCGTATACTTAAAGGAGGATAAGATAAGGCAAAATCAAAGGCATTCCAAAGTCACCTCACGTCACGTCCTGGAGACGTCAGTGTGTTTCCAGCACGGTGATGAGAATATTCCTCCGAGGATAAGAAAGACGACGTGACTATGGCATTCGATGATGACGTTCGGTAGACTACGAGTTGTCAAAAATGTATGCAGCTCCCAAAGTAATGACGCAATAAATATATGAGTATATGAATATATGAGTAATAATGCGCATAGGAATTTAATAATTAATTAATTAAATATAATAATAATTAATTTAATTTATTTATTTATTTTATTTTCTTCAAAGGTCTGTAGAGGTCGTATTCCGAATGTTTAGGAGCAGAGATGAGATCGAGGATCGAGATCAATATAGAGAGAAACAGTTTTACTAGATCCCAATTCCCACCCCTATACAGGGTTATTTTTGGACCCCTAGGCAAAAGTTATTATTATTTAAGGGACATCATTCTGAGCAACTTTTACTAAGAAACCGATTTGATCAGAGCAACATTCTTTTTAATATCCCATTACATTTTGGCCTGAGTGGGTCAGCTGAATTGTATGGAGAAGTGAAAAATAAAGTTGCTCTGATCAAATCGTTTTCTTAGTAAAAGTTGCTCAGGATGATGTCCCTAAAATAATAGTAACCCTGTTAGATATAACTTTCGTCTCCCAAACGTTCGGAGTAAGACTTCAGTGCGCATTATCACTTTGGGAGAACTGTTAAAGTAAGTAGACAAGAAGCGGACTCTATACAAAATGCTCTTAATGCAATCATACCCAAGCTATTCCTTTGATAGCTGATGATAATGAAGATAAGACAACTAGTTTAAATAAGCACATTGACCTCCAAGGCTGAGGCAACGATAGCAATTGCTAACAGAAGACACGCGCGCACTGACCTCTGACGCAACGCGAGGAGCTGCCGTGCATGCTTAGATATAGCAGGGCTTATGCATGAGCTGCATCATGCAGAGACTATAATATCCAATTGACTGCGCCTGCGGGGGAATGTGGCTCGCCAAACATTAGTTGTATTCAACGTATGCAACCTATGTACGATGACGGGCCGCCAGACAGTTTCGCAGCGGCTGACCAATCACAGCTCTTACCTCATCCCCCGCCGCCCGTGAGTTGTGTTTCAAATGAAAATGTATCTATGCGCTCTCTACTGGATAAGTGCTCCCTGAGCTGCATGCATGGATTTACGCCATTCCCACACGGTGAGTCAGAGGCACAATTGTGACCACTTTTCGCCGATTACTTGATACATCGAGTTTAATTGAGTGACCTTTGTGATTAATATTATAGGCAAGTATACTTCGATTTAAGAATTACTCGCAGTTTAGTTAAAAATCTTAATGTAGGTGACGGAAATGTTCTCAGTATAAAGTGCCTTTTTTACACTTACATTGCTTCTGACCCCACACTAGGATACCCTGTGTCGTGGGAACCAGAGACAGCGACATCACAAACATGTAAACATCCAAGACCTGGGGGGGGGACCTTTCTATCATCTATTGACGTTTATGTAAAGTTGTTGGTTCTGTATTGCATTGACGTGTTCACTTCGATGTTATCTTGGATTCGGCGTGCCATCGTTTTAGTAAGCAGGACCTCGTGTTATCATGAAACGATATTCTCAGAGGATAGTATTTAAACTTAGTGTATCAACACACCGGCATCAGTCTCAATCTAGCATCGAATCAATCTAACAAAATGCTTAAACTGGTAATTTACAGTTAATTTTATTCTGTTTAAACATTATGTATGATTTCGGAGTCAATCATTGATGCTATTAACGTAATTAATTAATGTCCAGGCCTTTACCCGGATACCAGTAAGATTGAGCCCTATTCCACCACACTGGTCTAGTAAGGTTTAGTAGAGGGGTTTTACGACTACTACATACTACTAAGTGGCGATGGTAGCGATACCTACGTGCGATCCGACAATGTAGTTAGAATCTAAATAATTAAAATAACCATTTCTTATTTCTCAGGTAATTTTCACCGCCCTCGTGGCCGTAGCTGCCGCCAAGCCTGGCATCCATTCAGTAGCGTATCCTGCTGCGCCCGTTGTGGCAGCAGCCCCATTGCTAGCAGCCTACACTGCCCCTGTTGCAGCAGCCTATACCGCTCCACTTTCTGCAGCCTACACCGCGCCTCTTGCAGCAGCCTATACCGGTCCAATTTCTGCAGCCTATACTGCGGCAGCATACACTGCACCTACAGGGGCGTATTCGTCGGCTTACACTGCCAGAGTTGACGCCTATGGTGCCCCGCTTGCAGCAGCTTATACAGCACCACTGTATTACTGAAATGAAGACTGCCTGTGTTAGATACGTCCATTTGAAATAATCTATCTATCCATTTTTTTCACATTACTAGAGTTAGGTTTGACATTTGCGCTATGGAACTTATGTCAAATTTAACCCTATCAATCTGCAGATTGAAGATAGATAGTTTTTTTTGCAAACGGCCGTTACGCAAAGAAAGACCACAATCTTTAATTTTCATGGCAAATAAAAAAAAAAAGTAATTTTTATGTTCAGAACATTCATAATTCCTAGTTTTTAAACCTGTAAAATGTTATTTTTTTTATTTGTTGTCACTTTTTTTAAAGTCTGCATATTGGCTTCAGAGGTATTCTAGCTCGACCGCCCTAAAGTAGACCTTCGCATTGATCCGAAAGAGCCTTCCACTACCTATACGACTCCCTCGGATCTATCTAACATAATTTTAGACTAATGGCATATTTGTAATTCTAATACGAGATATAAGAGATATAATATATATATAAGAGATAAGTGAGGTCATATAGATTCATGAGTTATTAATTTATACATTAATTAATTTATCTCTTCAATAGATATTAGTGGAACTTCATGAAAGAGGGCCTTAGCAAGCTTAGCTAACAATAGGCTTGTGGCCAAGGTAATCCAATAAATCTAGGAACAAGTCTTAAGTTGAAGCATTATGTACAAAATGGCTTGAAATTCTCAGAATTGTATATTTCCAGCAGATACATTTTATTAAGTCAATTTTGTGCAAAAAAGACAGCATTACACTATAACAACCGACAATAATGTTCTGATAATGTTCATGACAACTGTCAAACGCCTCGACGTTATGCGCATTACCATTCTGCGGGGCCTGTCTACAGTCGAGCCTTATCTGAGCCTCGACCACGAATGTTTTCGTGAGCGTTAACGTTTTCGAGAACGCAGGAAATTATATTTTATGTCACAAAGATTAAGAATCACTGATATTTGATGTTTCGATAGTTTTCTATCGAATTCGTGATTGGGCCTCTGGAAACTGTCCAAAACGTTACATTACATGTTACACAGCGAGCATTACATGTTACACAGCGAGCAATACATGTTACACAGCGAGCATTACATCTTACACAGCGAGCAATACATGTTACACAGCGAGCAATACATGTTACACAGCGAGCATTACATCTTACACAGCGAGCAATACATGTTACACAGCGAGCAATACATGTTACACAGCGAGCAATACATGTTACACAGCGAGCAATACATGTTACACAGCGAGCAATACATGTTACACAGCGAGCATTACATCTTACACAGCGAGCATTACATGTTACACAGCGAGCAATACATGCTACACAGCGAGCATTACATCTTACACAGCGAGCATTCATGCAGTCAGTACACAGATAGTATAACGGGGAAACCAGCGAGCAACGAGCGTAAACTGTTCCTGCTCGATGCTACAGAAGAGATAATAGTACTCCGTTCGATGCTTAACATGTTCGATGCGAATGTAACGTTTTGGTCAGTATTTACGCGCTTCGCAGTCTACAGCAGACTTCAAAATAAAAAAATAGGCCACAACACTTGTACGATCAATATGTTTTGACTCTGTTCAGCCAGCCAAATGATATCACATAAAGTATCACATGTGATATCATTTGGCTGAGTTATACGGTAGTATATCTCACAAAGTATTTACTGAGAGTGTTGGATTAAATTGACTATTAGAAACGTTAGGTAAAACCAGGAATTACTTAATTAGATTTTACTAATTTAAACAGATTTCTGATAAAGTTAATTATAATAATTGACGTCTTTCAAATGTTCATCGTCTTTTGAGAAAACGTAAATACTTGCTAATATTAGAGCTACTGGTTAGCATTACGTTATACTTAAAAGTTTATCGTGTTTACTCTCTAGAAAGCTCATACTGTACGGTTTTTTTAATGCAACGCGAAGTAAATTTTTAACTAAAATAAAAACTCTTTTTTCACGTTTGAATTTTTATAACTTTGTTTGACCATGAATATGCTAGAAATATTAATTTTAGAAAAGGGGTTGAAGGTATGAAACTAACGAAATTACAAAAATTACAAAAAAACCTTGGGGCCTAGGCCAAATCTTTTGACCTGGGTAGGTAGGAAATGACCCCCCTACCTCCCATTTTTCTATGTAAAAAGTTCTGCCAAACACCCTGTATAGAAGATAAGTAGGAGGGCATGTGCTTTCAGGTGATTAACTATCTAACTATATTCTTTGAAATTTTAAAAATATTAACTTGGATGTTAAATTGAAATTGTCTGTCAAGGTCAGTATAATTACTTATTACGCAATACATTGATACTTTATTTTGTAGTTGAGTCATATTTTCAGTTCTTTTTTTCTTTTATGCGAACCTTAAATTGGAACCTATTCATAAGAAATCCTATCATGTAACTTTATCATAACTGTGTATTCTGTTGGTTCGCTTACAAAATAAACTAAATAAAGAAATAAATACGGCTGTAAACGTCGAAAACAACATCTATTCCGTAGTGGAGCAAAGTGATTTGACAGGTCGAGTAATACCCGTTTTTGCCGAAAAACAATTCGTGTTGTACTTACCAAAAAAATCGAGAGCATTCGTTCAGTGAATAATTGTTTGTTTACTCAAACAAAGCTAGTAATGTGCTCATTACTTTGACAACCTTCTTTGAGCAAAATCGACCGACGTTGCCGCGCTCTTGGGCGAGCCAGACAATCAACCGCTTGCCCAGATATTTATTTTTGGGGAAATCCCCGCCATCGCCAGTGAAAATTCAATGCCACTTGGATGCGTTCAATAATTACAAAATTGAAAATTACGATAAGTTCCGTAGAATAAAAGAAAATAAACAGTGTTTTTTTATGTGTGTGTTTAAAACACGTTTAAAACAAATTGTTTTAAAACATGTTTTGAACACATGTGTTTTTTTCTATGTGTTTTAAACACTGTTTAAAACTCTTGTTTAAAACAATTGTTTAAAACAATGCCCACCCTGCAGACAAGGTGTCCTGCAATTACCATTACAGTCGTGCTGTAGCGACCGGCAATTACCATTACAGTCGTGCTGTAGCGACCGGCAATTACCTACCTGTCAAAATCAATGATTGTCGAGTTTTGTTTCAAAAATGGAAACAAAAAAGGTAGGTGCAAAAAGGTTTTTTCAATCCCCCCGTTCCGAGTCACGCCAAAATCGATTACAGCGTCTACGAAGCCGTTCCGAGTCACTTTTGGCGATACAAATCGATGGCATTGTAGACGTTGTAATCGATTATGGAGCTGACGGCGATGTCACGGAACTCGACTAGAATTTGGATCTGTGTGACGACAGGGAGCCAAAAAAAACAACAAATGAGCGGGATTTCTTTTTGCAATTTTCTTTCCGTATTCCAAATAAATTGTTAAAAATGAGTTCTACAAGCAAATAATCCTCTAATTCAATGTGTTTAACACCGCCGGACATTAATATGGAAGCGGAATTAGTGATAGAAAATTTTCCGCCGAAGTCAAAGGAAACATAAAAACTTGCATACGAAAAGTTCGCGCAGTGGAAAATGGACAGAAAATGAAAGTTTTTTATTGGAAAATGATTTTCTAGCCTGTTTAAGCGAACTTTCAAAGATAATGAAGCCCTAATCTCTCTGGAATACTGACTCCATGCTGAAGAGCATGGTTTTGTTTTGATGAAGCACAAACGGAATGGAATGTTAGTAACTCTACATTTACCAATTGTTATTTTTATAACATTATTATTAAGTAGCTTTATTTAGCTGGTTTTATTTCATTAGCATTGTCGTATATTTTCGTATATATTTATTGCACATATCAGAAAAAAACAAACAATACAGAAAAGGCATGAACAAAGGCAAGCTTATCTCTAAAAAGAGATTTCTTCCAGCAAACCCAGGATGGACAGGATACATTTTAAAACTCAAAACGAGTAGGCCTATGTGCTAAAGTAAAAAATAAAATATAAATAAATTATATTACTAAACTACTGAATATAATAAATACCTAAGTACCTACATGAATACATATTAATCATATATATCTTAACATAAATATACCCTAATACATATTTAATACCTAACAACTTTATGAAAGAGAAAGATAATGCTCCTTTACACGATTTCTGAAAATGAAGAGAGATGGACTGCCCCTGATGGCGCAGGGAAGCGCGTTCCAAAGACTTATTGCCCTCATACGGATTGTCTTTCATATTACTAGCATTGTTTGAGTAAAGCACTATACAATAAAGCCTTGGTCCGCAGTGACTGCCTGCACTGCTGGCCACGCTATACATGATGGCCTCGAGCTTAGCTTAGCTACGATCTCGGCCTTTAAGCTTGGTCAGCATTGTAACCTTTGATGTCCGCGCTATAAAAGCCTCGACCTTCGGTCTCTGCCTTTATTCTATCTTGTCCATCAAAGGATTCAATGCTGACTGCGCTGTATATGCCTTGAGCGCTTCGCTTTCGGCCACCAGCAGCGCGACCAGCAACGCCGCCATTACAGACCGCGGCGGAAATGTACTATTACTTTATTGTCGAAATTATTTCTAAAGCCCTAATAGATGCTACAATATTATAGTATGCCTTAATAATGTCTACTTTTTGTAGGTGTACACGAAAAATGTGACATTTCAGGGAATTTCAATTATAGGTTTCCCAGAAAGTTTCGATGTTCTTTGTCGAACGTCGACCCGAGCCTAAGCTGCCCCGTTAGCAAAACTGTGAATTAAGTATAAACTATTTATTCATGTGACTGTTTTATTTCATTCATTTAATCGATTCAAAAATACACGTCAGAAGCGAGCAACATTATTTCGCTAAGTGACATTTCAACTTACCAAATTACTTTAATCGATTACTGAATAGGGTATAGGCCGTGGCTGCCCCACGATAATTTTCAATGTTTACTCGACAGCCTGTCCAAAGTCCTGTTGTAAGATATTCAGCTCACGTACGTTGTCCTGGCGCTCGTCCTCGCGAGCGGCGCAGACGTCGATTTGATCACAAACAATGGGGGTCATCGCGGAATCCGTATATATTAGCCTGTGACCAGGATAATTCACAGTCAGTACTCCGCGGACTATCTCAAAACAAACAATCAACATGTACAAGCTGGTGAGTTTATTAGTTCAATAGTTTTTACTCCTTAGTTTTTCCTTTTTAACCGACTTCCCAATGGAGGAGGTTTACTTCGTCCGGATGTAAAATATTGCGTTGTACATTCGTTTAGAAGTTGTTCAATGATGTGAAATTACCCCATAAGGAGTATCATAAAACCCTCTCAATTAAAAGATTGTGTCAAGTTCTGTGGTCTAAAGGTAGGTTCGTTAGTTAGGTAGGTAATTCGTAATTTACAGAGATGGAGGACTTGAAACTTTTTAATTAGGTACCTATTCATAAACCAAAAAATCAAAACAAAATAAATAACGTAATGCATATTCACATTATAATTTTATCCAGATTATTTTTGATTTGTTAGATATACGAGCATGCAGGTTTCTGCATCAAATATGTGACTTTCCTATTACAAATGACCTCTTATTAATTTAATCAATCCTCATACCTACCACAACCATTTTAATGATAGCAATTAGGAAGTTGTCCCGTATAAATTAACTTTAGTGGTAGCAAATCTCGATTCTTGCGCTCTTTTTAATATGTTGAATTACAATTTATGTGAATTTGGTAATATGTTTTTAACCCACTAAACAAGTCTGAAGACTAGCCTAGAGATAACCATGAGGAAAAGTAAGACAGGCAACTACTTGCTCGATGGCTGGGCGACCAAGAAAAGACGCGGTTTTACACCTCCCTCCTCTCCTCAGTCCTCTACACTACAGTGTGTTTGGACGACCTCTGTGCTGTACTTTCCAAGCGAGAGGTCCCAGGTTCAGATCCTGACTGGGAAGGGAGAAATAGAATCCTTATTTCTTGGATGTTTACATGTTTCTGATTTCGCTGTTTTTGGTTCCCACGACACAGTATATGCTAGCGTAGGGCCAGAAACAATGTGTGTGCCTGTATGTGAATGTTTTGGTATGATGATGACATAAGCGTAGAGCATCTTCCACCTTTGCTGCTTTGCTTTATTGTCAACATACTGATCGTCACATGTCTTCCCCAGCTGATCCTCGCCTGCCTGCTGGCCTTCGCGTGCGCCAAGCCGCAGTACTACGCGGCGCCGCTAGCCGCGGCCTACACGGCGCCCGTTGCCGCCGCCTACACGGCGCCGCTCGCCTACTCAGCTTACCCGGCGTACTCGCCCTACGCCTACTCTGCTTACTCGTATGCCTCGCCGTACTCCTACTACTTGTGAGAGAAACCGAAGGACCAAAGAGGATCGACTGCATGACGACAAGCCACCATTTAGCTATAAATTCTGCATTTTGTTAATTACACTTAGCAAAACTCATCTTCCTTCGTTGATGAAAACGCTGAGGATACCTGAATTGTTTTACGTTATTGTCCTGTATCTATCTATCGAGTTAAAGTATAAAATCCGGTATATCTTTAATGGTTTTACAAGGTGCGAAGGTATCGAATGTATATGTATATATTTATGATAAAATGAATAATTTGTATATTTCTGTGACTTAAATAAAATACGTGAGTGCATACTTAGTTACCAAACCTCGGTTTTTACTGTCTTTTGTCTATTAGGGTCCCTGGCAGATATGTAACTGGATCTTAAATATGTTTATAAACATTTCTATCTATCTATCTATCTAATTCAATATTTATCGTTGTGCACATATGTAGGTCTATCTTTTGTTAATTAATCCTGTCCATCCTAGGTTTGCTGGAAGAGATCTCTTATTAGAGATAAGCTCGCCTTTGTACATGTTTTTTTCATTATTAAGTGTCTGTATTCTGTTTTTGTGCAATAAAGTATAAAGTAGTAAAGTATAAAGTAGTAATTCTTTAGTGATGTAATCATAAAAGGCTGATTTAATTTAGCAATAATTCACTTTCTTGTAATTTTGTTTATTAATAAATTATATTTATTTATTTATTATATTTGGTACACAAAACAGCAGTGGAGATAAAACATTAAAATAACAACAAAAACATATAAAAGAGGCTGTCTCCAGCGCCAAAAGAATGTGCACACAACATGGTATTATTAACTAGAGGATAAACGAAGGCGCTATACAGTGGATGAATTACTTACATAAATAAACAGAATGAAATAATTTAATAACTTAATTTTAAGAAAATATTTTAAATATCATTAACCTGTTTGATAACTTTGCGCATATTATGTTTAAAGTTAGGCAACGAGACGTGATAGATGTCAGGAACGCCATCTTCGCTGGTCGAAACTTCATTGTATCGGCGACACATGCGAAGTATATGGGGTTATTGGCGCTGATGTTAGATCTGCACGATGGGATGTAGAAAGGACGCGGTATTCTGACAGACCTGCTTGGCACTTGAAAATTTATTTCTGATAGAGCAGAGGTTGCGATAGCACCATTTATAATTTTATGCAGATGGATCAAGTCCTGAAGCCTGCGACGAGATTCTAAAGGTTCCAATGAGAAACGTTCGCATCTGTTTTCGTAGGACTTGACCGCTCGGCGAAGACCATAACGCGCACAGAGCATGCGCAGAAAGCGCTTCTGGACCGACTCTACATGATCGATGTGGGTTTTGTAGAATGGGGACCATATGACCGACGCATATTCCAATCTGCTGCGGACAAGGGCATTATACAGCAGAATGAGACTTGTTGGTTTCCTAAATGACTTAGTCACACGCGAAATGAATCCGAGTAGCTGGTTACATTTTTTTACTAAGGCTGAGCAATGCTGGTTGAAACTCAGTTTATCGTCGAAGATAACGCCTAAGTCACGAGCTTCGCGTTTTCTATGCAGCGTAACACCCCCTATGGTATAGTCGGAAAGAACAGGATTGTGGTTACGGGTCATCGTGATCACGAAGCACTTGTCAGCTGCCAGAAACATGCGGTTGTCTGCGCACCAGTTGGAACTATGTTCTAAGAGTGGCAGAGTAAAAGGTAGTAGTAGATATTTTTATTATATTCTCAGAATTCATTCGTCGAATGAATGGTCACAAATCCTTTGATCTAGTGTAGATATAGAGCTAGGGACATCTTTTAGTGCCTTCTTCCTTCCTTCGTCTCCCGTCGAGGTCGGCAGTCAGCCCCGAATATCCCTCTCGGTATGTGCCTCACTATAATAAAAAGTTAATCCGAGCGGGCGGAACTGGGGATATAGCTACTGAGCCACCAACTTAGCTGTTCAGGTGGGAAACATTGGTACTACGGACTTGTCATCCGCCATCAAAGAGAATACATACTATGTCCGCTATTATGAAGACTGCTATGGCACTAGCGACCGCTACCAACTGAACAGCTAAGTTGGTTGCAATGGTAGACATCTGTCTATAGGGTACAACGACTATTACAGAGCCACTACGTTGACAAGAGAAAGGATGAAGCGAAACTAATGAAGCCATTATGAAAACGCCATTTCGGCTGTCAGTTGTTGTAGTATTTCAGGTCAATGAAACTCTTTGCTGTTCGGTTGGGGTAGATGGTGGCGCCCCGCTCCATTCGTACAGCTTCCAACGATCTTTCGGCGTGCGGTGACAGGTGGAATCTTTGACAGGATCATTGCATGGAGTTGTGTAGAAGTGACGCCCCCCTGTTTACTTCACTCACACGCCAAAATATCGTGGGACGAGTATATGGCTTCTGGCCACAGTCACAAACGCCGCCGCGAGAAGCTAGAAGCGGACACAAAGGAAGCTGAAACACGCATGCCACTTCTTTTAACACATGCGCGCCGTATTATAATAGACTTTTCAGTATGAATACTCAATCTCAATATCCAAATATACTTTTCAACACACTTGCTCGTAAATAGACCCTAACGTCTTCTAACGTTGATGACAGGTGGAGTAGATCCCTGACCGAGAGGTGGCCGAAAGAGGGAAAAAGAAGCATGCGTCGACCGGCAGCCAGATAGGTCAACGACATTACGCATATTGCGGGAAGACCTGTCGATTGGCACAGGACCGGATAAGTTGGCACAAAAGGGAGGAGGCTTATACCCGGCAGTGGGCGGAATGCGAAAGCCAACCAAACAGCCAAATATTAAATATCATCATAGTAAACGAAATACATCTACACCTCTCCCACCCTCATTAGTCATCTTATTTTGACTATAACATGTATTAATTAATAATCAAAGTCAATTAAAGTACAGTCAGTAAAGTAGTTTTTAATTTTAGTCAGGTGCCAGATAAAGATATAGATGTTATAGTACAATCTTAATTCAGACCTCTTTATTCTCAACTTGCACTTGACTATTACAGTGCTCCACGCGGCTGAGGCAGCGCGCAACGGCTAGAAGAAAATAAATTACAGCTAAGGACAATTTATTCCTTTTGGCCAATGCAACATATGCAATGCAACATATGCAATGCAACATATGCAATGCAACATATGCAATGCAACATATGCAATGCAACATATGCAATGCAACATATGCAATGCAACATATGCAAGTTCGAATCATGCATATGCTTCTCTAGATAAAGCGTGTAAATCAAGAGCACAGAAGAGTCACCTTTGACACCAATTTTGACACAAAATCACAGTACTGGGATTCGATTATCGCACATTCGATACACGGATATCGAAAGCTATATCGAGTAATTCCCATGTATAACAATTGAAATAACTGTAGAGATCCGAATATCGAATGAGCGAGAATAATGCCCCAGTACGCAGACTATGAAATTAATTTGAGACCATTAAGCAACAAGCTTATTGGTTCTTAATTAAATTATTAAGTTTTGTATCTAGAACCTCTTTACAGTTCAATTACAGGTTTCGGGTCACACCAATTCGGAGTAGAATCTTATCAACCGCTGATGACGAATAAAGGTCGGATCCAAAACTATTTTTAGAGCAGTAACGACCATTCACTTTTGAATTAAAGAGAATTTCATTAAGTAAGTAAGTAGGTACCTAGTTTTGAGTTTAAGTCAAGTGTAACTCGTGGAATTAATTAAATGGATTGAATTTTTGAGACAAAATTCATGGTGTATATGAATATTGATATCTACCCTATCTATGTGTAGGGAATATACTTTATTCATTGTTCGACATATGGTCTCAGGACTCAGGATGCTTAGGCCATATTAGGTCCTTTGAATTAGGTAAGGGACAAAATTAAAACTAATCAATCAATCAGTAATCATCACACAAGATGCTGTATATTTTTAGCTGATGTCTGGATCACTTCCTTTTGGATATCACACCTACTTACGCATAAACACGGCTCAATTGTTGACCTAAATGTTAATTGGACTAGTTTCTGCAAATTGGAGCCATAGCGACAGTAATTAAAAAAAATACCAGCCAAGTGCGAGTCGGACTCGCGCACGAAGGTTTCCGTACCATTATCTATAAAAAACCGCAAAAAAAATAATTGTATGGGAGCCCCCCTAAATCCTTTTTTTTTAGTAAATAATATACTCAATATATTGTGAACATTTTAAGCGTCTACCTGCTACCATTATCAATATCGAGCAAAAATGCATCATCTGTGAAAATTTCAACGGCAACAGAAATGCATCATCTGTGAAAATTTCAACTGTCTAGCTACCACGGTTCATGAGATACAGCCTGGTGACAGACAGACGGACGGACGGACGGACGTACGGACGGACGGACGGACGGACAGACAGCGAAGTCTCAGTAATAGGGTCCCGTTTGGCACCCTTCGGGTACGGAACCCTACAAACAACTTATTTATGGCGGATTTGACCACTTACGTTTTTGGTCGATAAATTTTAGGTAAACTCTTTTTTTTTTCAAATGCTACTCGTGCCAGATTCTTGTGGTTATCCGGTTTTGAGTTTGGTATAAAATAGGTCAATAGATGGTAACATCATCATTCAGTAGTCGCTGATCAGATTATCCAAACCTCCAAAATGTTCAAGCTGGTAAGTTTAATTTTAGCATACCTATCTCAGTAGGCTTCGATGCACAAGACATTTTGACTGATGCTCAGATTGAAATGTTGATAGATGCTCAAATTCAAATCGCTATTCTTCGTGAACAGCGTGGCAGTAGTTGTTGCGTTTCATTTGAGCAAAAGTGTGTGCTAAAATGCACATACCACTAGAATGAGCAGTGGTATGTGCATTTTAAGCTGTAGAACCTATCAAATTATACTGTGAATATTCGATTCTGAGACCTCTCTCAGCTTAAATAACATATATCTTAAGGCGGTGAAAATGCTACGAATGTAGATTCGATATGGCGAAACTATCATTGAGAGCAGTATATTACTACGGGCCTCAGTGAGAATTATAACAACTCTTAGAGTAAAGTTAACAACATATCAGAAGACATGCTAGACAGAAAATATAATAAAATATAATATATAACATAGGATAAAATAATATGACATAATATGTAAAGGTAACTACAGTATAATTAATGTTTTCAAATTAAGTCGTTCTATACCAATATGAATGATAAAATCTAATTATTTACGTCATTGTGCAATGCCCTAACAGGGCCCATATAATTATAGAGTACCTACTTTTAAATGAAATGTACCTATTTATATGACACAATAAATAAATAAATAAATACCATGAACCTACTTCCTTACTACAGTATTATTTTTCTAAAATATTGACTTACATGTAACTTACAAAGTAATTTTTAAAAAGTTCATACGTAGGTACTTATGTTAAATTTTATTTTATTGCCAACCAAGTAGGTACACGAAAGATGCCTGGCTACCCATGGCACAGGGTATCCTAGTTTGGGAGCCAGGAACCCAAAATGTAAACTAAGTAGGCAAATAAAACGTTTTCATTTTCATTTCATTTTCATACTGAAATACTGCTGCTCCATTTAAATTAGATCCCAATACAATAGGTAGATATCTACTGTAAGATTGGTATTGTCTTTTTCTCATATTTGGTGCATCGCGCCAGGGTGACACAGGGGCTCACAGGGCTAATCTTATTAGATAAGACTAACCCTCCAGGTAATAATATCAGTATTAACTCTTTAGAAGTAGGTAAGTCTCAGTCACAGTCTAACCAATATTGTTATTTGTTCCAGCTTATCGCCACCGCGCTTCTGGCCATCGCTGCCGCTAAGCCCAGCGACATAGTCTTCTCGAGCCCACTTCCTGTGGCACAGCCCGCTCAATTTGCCCCTGTGGGTCAACAAATAGTTGCCTACCCTGCGCAAGGAGCCGTTGCTGCAGTGCCCTCCGCTCAATACGCCGTCCCTTCTGCACAAGTCGTCTACTCTGCCAGACCCGTCGTATCGTCGCCCCTTACCTACGCCGCCGCCGCCCCCGTGGCCTACCCCGCCGCCCCCGTGGCCTACCCCGCCGCCCCCGTGGCCTACTCCGCGCCCCTGGCTTACCGCCCCTACTCTGCCCCTGTCTGGAGCGGCGCCTACCCCAGCTACGGCTATGCTGCTGCCGTCAAAACTGCCCCCGTGGTCTACTCACCCTATTCGTCTTACCCCACTTATTATGTCAAGCGCCGTTGAAGAGGAGTTGGATGATGTTTTTTGTTAACTAAACTTAACTAAATAAACCCGTTCCAATGTATATTTGGTTGTTTCATTGTTCTTATAAACATAAGCAAAGCAGTCTAATATGTGTGATTATGAATAGTTCCTGAGTGTCAGTTTATGATGTTAACTACATTGTGTTAAGATAGAGCGTACCGGTTACGACCATTAATAAATAACAGTCATTAAATATTTTGCTAATAGCGTAAATTTTCGCAAGGTTAGTAGTCAAAACGTCATCTATATCGCACAATTGCTTATTTTACTCGAATTATACATTCTTTTGTCACGAAACGAACTGTTTCGTGGAGCCATGGCCACAGTATCCAATGAAAAGACTAATTTACATAGTACTTCTTGACAGCCTCAAATATAAAAGAAAATATATTTTTTTACTATTCATTGCACTAACAGAAGTGTCAAAGTGAGCAGCTACTTCCTACTCAACTAAAATGGATAGCATTTTTGTGGTAAGTACATAGTTTGTAGATTCTACATCTTCTTATGGGTAACATCACTTTTTATATCGTAACTAAAATCAAACGGTTTCATTTAATTCCAGATTGTGCTACTAGCGCTAGCAACTGTGGCGGGCTGCGACCCACTGTACTATGGCTCTCCATACTACGGCAGTTACGCGTCAGCGCCTCTCCTAGCGCAAGATGTCGCCCCTGCCCCCGTGGGGGCGGCTGTAGCCCCAGCATACGGCCCGGCCTTTGCCCCCGCCGTAGCACCAGTGCCCTATTCTTCAATGTCGGCATATTCGTACAGTGTGAACGATTATCTCCTCACCGCCGCTGCTTTGCCTGCCTCTTATTATTCACCCGTGGCCGCGGGGGCGCCCTTGGCAGCATACAGCGCCCCACTAGCTTCACGATACAGCGCCCCTCTGACTGCATCATATGGCGCGCCCTTGGCAGCACCATATAGCGTACCTTACGGTTATGCCGCCGCTTCTAACTGGTACTACCGCAAATAAGCGGAAAATGAAGAAAATGAATTTTCTGAAACCGAAATTGTTTATGTTCTACACCTGTTATGTTGATTTTTCATTTGATACTGTGAAATATGAGGCTTTAAATATATATTTTATCGAAGTTTTTTTACAAAAATATTAATGACTACATTAAAATAAATTACTCAACGTAAACCTTTTATTTTATCTTAAGCAAATTGGTTCAATTCACTGTTTCAATAGTCTTTGATTTCATAACTATAATTATCACCAGGACAACCTTGTATCACTTCTTCTTTGACCAATTGAGTTAGTGATTTTGAGAACCCTCTCAGACTCTGCGGTCTGCGTGCCGAGTACTATAAGTGTTAGTTTCCATCTATTGTTAGTATTATTCTGTGGTATTAGTAGGTGTTTTCTCATAACTAGATATTTATCTATGCACCCCAAGAGTTAGAGGTCCGTACAGTTTGAAACATAAACATACTCTTAGTATGCGGTTGATATTGTTGGGTAGAGTTTATGTGTAGACGTATCTCATATCTTCTATGACGCCCCTAAGTTTGTGTTACGTTAGGTCTATTATACTCGCATCTTGGAATCCAGCTTCAGACAGAATGATGCTATATCAAACAGAAATAATAATTGTCGACTTTTAAAATCGAAGACTCATGTTCATGTTTCCAAAGGAAATACTTGGATCCTACAGTCCTTCAACACCTCTCCGGGTAGTGGTAACGAGGAACAAATCATCAATAGCATTTCCAGGTCCTCGAAAGAGTAAAATCTACAAAACACGTGACGTTGCGAAATTAACCTAAGTTGCTAGACCGCCATGACATTGAATTGAACACTCCCTATACATTGATGTAGTGGATGCTTTTATCCTTCGACCGTTTAAAGATGTACCGTACATGTGTTTTAAGCAAACAAAATGTAATAATTATAAAACTCCCTAATATGATACACGCTTGCAATCCAGGTTTATTTAATGCAGCGGAAATTTCCACAGAATGCACCCAATTGCAGTCCACATCAAGCGCAATAATAATAAGATAATAGCGGAGACTGGTCGAATGAACTAGTTCCTTTGAGCTTGGACGAGTGATCTCTCCTTCAGGCGTCAAGGCCAAGGGTTCTAGGGACCGGAGCATGCGACAAGTCTGTTAAACAACACAATAATACTTAGTACGTATATAGGTGAAAAATAGCATATTATAGTATAACTATGTAGTATTACGTTGTGCTGAGTCGATGTTTTGGGTCGTCATTTGATTTTGTGATTAGAATTTGTTCATTCCTATGTTCTTTATAAAGGACAGATAGACAGGAGGCTAACGGAAAAAATGAAATTAAAAGCTAATTATAACATATAAATTGTTATCGTTAATGACGTAAACATCAATAGCTCCTTTTGGCATTAAATGGTCCTTCTGTAAAGGTCACTCAAGGGCGATGTGCTCTAGGGAGCTAAGCAGGCACTATAAAAACCCAGGCTTCCCTTCATAGGGCATCATTCATCCCTGTGAACGATACTCCAAGCACCATGTACAAGCTGGTAAGTCAATTATTTTATTAACTACATATTATGTAACAAAGTGTGTTTAAAACGTGTCATTTATGGATCATCATTACTTTTGTATATATATATATATATATATATTTTAAATAAATAGCAAATGTAGCCCACCGAGAGGCACAGGCCTTTACTCGGATACGAGTAAGATTGAGCCATACTCCACCACGCTGGCTCAGTGCGGGTTGGTGGAGGTGGGTCGGGCTAGTGGCCAATCCGACTGTTATCAAGCCGCCTTATTAGGGCCTCTAACACAAGTTTACGACTACTACTACTACCACCGAGTTTGAACAACGGCGTCAGCGTCACGCCTTTTCCCAAACGGGGTCGCAGAGGCACAATTGTACACAAGTTTAGCCAGATACTCAATACTAGCTCCATTTAGTGCCGTTCTCTCATTCCTCAGATAGCGTTAAAATTTCAGTTTATCTGGGCTTTTCACAAATCACACGTACAAAAAGTGCCAAAAAAAGTTATCTGACTGTTTATCCGACTCTTGAGAGACCTGGGCTTAGACTGACAGAGGCTTAGCCTAGGGTTACCTATGGTTAACATAAAAAGTTTAACCCCTTCAAAAATATAGGTTTCATTAATTATATTCTCAGAAGTATTTTTCAAATAAGATCACTAAAATATTTTTTTTGCCATTGACACCTTGTTGAATTAAGTTCGATAGATAAGTTTTCAACACACCTGCTCGTAAAGTGACCCTTATGACGTTGGATTTAGAATCATACACACGTGCACACGCGTGCGGTAATAATATTACCACAATGGTAATGGATATAGTTTTTAGACAAGTAATGACAGCAAAGAGTTTTTATGCTGGAAAAATATTAGGGACTTTTTATTAATTTATATCTACATGTTATTGTCAAAATAAGATGACTAAACATTTATTTTCATCAAATTACAAGCAAACTAAGAAAACAAAGATGTATTTCGTTTACTGTGTTGAAATTTAATATATGGCAGTTTTTTTGGCTTTTGCATTGCCTCTGGCAGTCAGAGACAACGAGCTTAAATACCATTTTCAGTTTTCAACAAATAAAACTTTTCATTCATTGTTTTTAAATGAAAAGAAAATGTCGAATACCGATGAAGATAATTATAGATTTTTTCGCACAAGTGTGTTGAAAAACGTCGTATATTTCCGTTTGTGTGAGTCCTTCAGGATACATGTACATAATATTGACGAAGTGTGAGACGACTCTTTTTCCGTCTTATTAATAAACACAGACTAAAACAGTAGTGACTTTACTCTAAGCACTAAGACTGTTAACGAATTTCAACATGAATAAACTTGGTGTAAGTAATGAGAAGCAACTTATCGGACTCTACTCTTGGAGTAAAAGTTCATTCTCTGACTTTAACCTAAGAGGAACCAGTCTCAGAGTAAGGAAGTATTAAACACAGAGTAAAGTGTTTTATTAATAAGTTTATTAATAAGAGGGTTTATGTTTAGTCAATGGAGTGTACTGTACACATGTCGGGTTAGTCCGTAAAACCCCAAAAATATGTTCTATAAACCCCAAAACCTGTTTTTAGTTATTATTATTTAATGGTAATGCAACTCGCACTTGGCCATAGAGGATTGTAAAAAGTACATTCAGCAACAGTATCTAACAATGTTTTTAAAAGTTCTACACACATACATATATGTAGGGTTGCCAGATGTAAAATTCAGAAAACCGGACTAACCTTAACCTTACCTAGACGTATATGCTTCCCATCCACTGTCATTCAAGGATGCAATTTTCACTTCCGTCAACCTCTGAGTAAAAATGCGAAAAGATTTGAAATCACTTCCGCGGCTGATAAAGATCGTGTACATATCCAGGCTTTGGCGCACATTCCTATCGAGGTGATTGAAGATGGTTGGTTGGCGATCAGCGATATATATTATACAGTTTTGGCTAGGAAATAAAGACTTACAAAAATATTTCATATCTCTTAGCATTAAACCTTTTTCTATAACATACCAAAACAAACAAGTGGCCGACTGTACTTTATCCATTTTGGGGTCAATCGGACATGAAGTATGAAAATATCGTGATTCAATATTAGTATTAATACTTCTTTTGGGGTTTTTAGGAAACGATGTATGAAACTTTGCAGTTTGGAGAACAATAGAAATGGGGTTTTGCGGACTAACCCCACTTGTCAAGTAAAGTACTCCATTAGCCGGCCCTTTGCACGCACACAATCGCATTTCTTAGGTCCATATAAGTAAAAAATTCTCCAAACTTAACACCTATTCTACATTCATGTACAGTGGTCTTATATACTCGTAATACGTATGTATTTTGCACATAAATGACAGTATCATGATCATGTCATTTATGTGCAAAATACATACGTATTTACGAGTGTACTATACAATATACTGTTTCATAAACAAAACCCTGGCGCAAGTATTTTGCAATTGTTTAAGATTCGATCAATGAGCCAATTGTGTGTTTAAATATATTTATAGACTCTACATCACAATTGAAACACCTAACAGCACATGAGTTGAATATTGTACCGTCTCCGTCCGTGTATAAATTATTTCACGTCAGCGCATAAAAAGGAAGCTTATACAAAATATATCATAGCAGGTATAAATTATACTGGCATATTTTTTATAAAAAAACCTCAAACCTCCTTATCAATAAAACGTTAATCCAAGCGGCGGAACGAGAGCTAGAGAGCTGTCTAGGTCTGTCCCGTTCCGTTCTGAATAACTTTGATAACTGCATTAGATTTGTATGGAGCTGTCAAAGTTATTTAGAGAGCTCATATAC
Source organism: Argyresthia albistria (assembly GCA_963457715.1). Lineage (NCBI taxonomy): Eukaryota > Metazoa > Arthropoda > Insecta > Lepidoptera > Argyresthiidae > Argyresthia > Argyresthia albistria. The sequence goes on from OY735265.1 coordinate 5,858,053, forward strand.
CTGTCGGGCCCTATGCTAGTAATTTTGTGACCTAGGCCTAGACCAGGGTGACAAGTCTGGTAAAAGTCCACATAATCACATTGCTACGTTAACCGGTTAACTCGAGTCATTTTATTTTTTTTTTGTAAAAAAAAAATACATTAAAATTAGTTTGACAGTGGGTACCAACGTCAAAAATTAGACATTCATTGACGTCTTGGTACCCACTGTCAAAATAATTTTAATGTCATTTTTTTAATATAATTTTAATGTCAATATTGTTCCAAGGACTCTTTTGTCCTTACGCTACCGTGGGTGTGTTAACTAGTTACAGCATAAAATGGGCATTCCGGTACTTGAGTGAGACAATTACGCTGTACAACATCTGCATATACTGCATCTGTATTAACATAGTACTCTCACAGCATAGCACGTCAGTACATAACAACGTCAAAATAAGGAGCGGAATACCGATTTGACAACAACGCAACTACCGCATAGCTATCAATGTGCAGCAGAAGACCCATGTGGTTCTATGACATTCCATATTCGATCAATGAATTACTATGTGGACAGTAGACTACCAATTATGTCAAAAATGGGTCTTTGAATGATCAATGACTCGTAATGTGCTGCTCAAACTGCCACCTTTATGAGTTGTGACGTTGACGACAGCGACCAAACGCTAAATAAATAAATGTGTTTAGCTGACTTGACGCTAAGTTTTTTGTCTTATTGATGATTTCCTTTTTCAGTTGTTCTTCTTCGCCGTGCTGGCCGTCGCCTTCGCCGCCCCCACCCCCGACCCTGAGCCCGCCCCTGGCGCGTACCTCGCCGCCCCTCTGACCTACGGATCGTACGCGTACAAGGCGCCCCTGGCCTACTCTGCGCCCCTGGCCTACCCTGCTCTGCCCGCCGCCCCCTACGCATATTCCCCCTACGCCGCATACCCATACCCCGCCTACGGAAAGATCTTCTGAAGGGGTGTGAGCATCTTAAGAAGGATGATCGGATTCGTCATCTAAAATTATTGGCAGTAATTTGATTGTTTTGGTTGTTGTGACAAATAAATTCTCATTCCGCCTAAATACATTTATTTTATTTTAGTAATAAATAATAAATTAGCGCAATGAAGTGGAGACTTTCCGTAGTGGGTACAGGATACTTGATAGATATAGATAGCTCTGTATACCTACCATCCGATAACTAACACCTTCCTTCTAGTACTGTATTTCTCAGAAAATAAGATATTGGATGATTTTGATGAAACTAAAGAACTTATTTTCTGAGGAATACTATGCATAACTGCAGAATCAGTACGAGTATAATAAAACAGTTCGAGTGCTCACATATTGAATGTCAAAGTTATTATACATAGTATACACAATGTTATTATAAATTCATAATTGATGAAGCACATGGTAATGGTAGCAGAATAACAGGTATGTTATTCTAGAATGAATCATAAACATAGGTAGTAACAAATCATACCGTTGTTGTCAACATAAGAATAAAATGTGGAGCAACCTTGATCTTAAACGCTGTACGTACCAGTAACTAGCTACATGAGTACCTATATAGATACGTAATGTATTCAGCAGGTATTGTTTAGTATTGTGAGATATATAGGTACATAATTAAATAAATCTTTAGATATCTATCTGCGAGCTTCTCCATCACTTCCTGTGCGAAGTGTGGGTTGATATGACAGTAATCCATCACAAACGAAAACCGGTCATGCTCTACTTTTAAGAAATAAGATAGGAAGCCTTATTACAACTCTGAACATAAAAATAAAGGAAAGGTCATCGTTTTTAATGAAACGTGCGTTGTCATCAGAAACTATATATCCAATTGACTGCGCCTGCGGGGGAACGCGGCTCGCCAATCGTTTGTTGTATTCAACATAGCATCCTATGTACGATGACAGGCCGCCAGACAGTTTCGCAGCGGCTGACCAATCACAGCTCTCTTACCTCGTCCCCCGCCGCCCGTAAATTGGTGAGTTGTGTTTCAAAGGAAAATGTATCTATGCGCTCTCCACTGGATAAGTGCTCCCTGGTTGTCATACATAACCTTGATTGTTATGTTTAAGAGCACTATGAATGAAGCCTGGAAGTTTATTGTTTATCAGCTAACCTTTTCCTCATTGACATTTCTATAGAGATAAAGCTGAAAATATTTTATTGACTACCAGTAAGTGCACTACGAGTATCAAGTATCTTGTATTTATACGAGTATGTATGTAAGTATAGTGAAGGCTTTTTTATATTCGTTTCCGACGCGGACGCTTTTTGTAGGAAAGTGAGAGACAGAGCTTTGCGCTATACAGGGTGTAACAGAAAGGTGTAGTCATATTTAAAGGGGTTGTAAGGAAAGTCATTCTGTGCTAATTTCTCTATAAAACCGATTTGATCAGAGCAACTGAATTTTTTGCTTCTCCATATAAATCAGTTTACAAAGCGTATGAAAGAATAAAAAATAAAGTTTCTTATTCTATTCAATAGAATCTATTGGGTCTCAATAAAATGTCAATACGTATGCTGGAAAAACTATAATAAAAAAATCATTTGGCATATCGTGGTCACAGATTATCGTAGTGTACTACACTTCAACGGAAGTAGTATCCAGAGTAGGCATAAGGGACGGCGGCAGGGGCGGCGTAGGGGGAAGCGTAGGCCAGGCCGGGGTTGTAGGCGGAGTAGCCTGCGTAGCCCACAGCTGGCACGTAGGGGGAGCCAGCGCTGTAGGCCAGCAACTGTGGGTCAGGCTTGGGGCTGGCGAAGGCAGCTGCCACCAGAGCGAAGAAGGCGAGCTGAAAGTGCAAGGCAAGGTGAGATAGTAACCCCGGATTGATCGTATAATCGTGTATATTAAAATTATTCTGGGTAAGGATGATTTTGATACAATGATTATTTTCTGTCTATTAGGCACAATTAAATCAAAATCAAATATTTTTAAAAATTGGATCATACAAATATTTCATAAATCTAGGTAGCACAATGCAGCAATATCTTAATTTACTTTAATAATTAAAATAAATTTAAATTAATATTTAGGGGGGCTCCCATACAACATGTTTTTTATTTGCGGTTTTTTTTTATAGATAATGGTACGGAACCCTTCGTGCGCGAGTCCGACTCGCACTTGGCCAGTTATTATAGATAATAGTACGGGACCCTTCGTGCGCGAGTCTGACTCGCACTTGGCCGGTTATTTAATCATTATTTTTTAAATGTTTGTTACATCGAAACTGGTACAAACCGAATTATGAACCGATTTCAAAAATGATTTCTTTGTTAGAAAGGGAAGCCCAATAGTTTGATCCCATTTTTTGGAAATCAGGAATCGGTCCAGTAGTTAGGTTTCTACATGAAAAAACTGTGAAGTTTAATTTGTTTTTACCTGTATGACATTATACATCCAGTCTTTTTGGTGATAATAGTCATTGTCGCGAGATAAATTCTGGCTGTTAGCGTATTTCGTTTATATGAAGTAATACGTATTATCCTGGCCTCACTGTCAGGAGACAGATTTTGTAGGCTCGTTTTCGGGTCTATAGACGACATTTGTGTACCGAGCGGGGAGAACTAAGTGATAGGTCATGAAGTCGTTTTTTTTTAGATTTTAACTTGGTGAATTATTATTTGTGTCATTCATTACTTTCATTACATCATTAAAAGGCTTTTTAATGTTGACTTACTTTAATAAGACAGCGTAATTTTACAAATAAAAAAAAAACAATTATATTTAATTAATTGACGGAGCGAGCGAAGGGCTCCATTTCGACGAGATAGGAGGCCGATTTTGCTTTCGTCTGTCTGTATGTTATGTATGTCTGTCAGATCCGGTCTAGGGGCCACAGTTTTCAAGCGATCCTCACAAAACTTGGCACACGTGTTTTTTTTTAATTAAAGCTTTTTTTTGTCGAGAGCTTTTCTCGATTTTCCCCTTGGGGTGGGGGGGGGGGAGTTAGAACGTCATCAATTTTTTGTATGGGATTTGTTTTTTTTCATAAACCTATCGTGTGGGGTATCAAATGAAAGGGCTTCATGAGCCAGTTCTAAAAATACACTAAAATATTACCTTTCTAAAATATTACTTTTCTTATTACCTAAAAATCCAAGAAATATTTTCAAAACATGCCAAGTTTGGCCTCCTTGAAGTAGGAGACGGAGTAGTAAAGAGGATCTGTAGATACCATGAGAGTGAGTGAAATAGACTATAACTATTTTCGTGAAAGTCAGAAGATTGTATTTGAAATCGCAAATTGTAGTTTAACTGTTCTCGAGGTCTACTGCCCACAGGGCAGTTTAGTAGCAGTAGTTTTTTAAAAGTTTTGATTCTCTTTGTAATAATCCAAGCGGAAAAAGCCATTTAAATTTTCTGTTTATATTCTTCTTCCACCTGAATAGGCCAAAGTTTTCACTCCGACTAGGCCTATGGGTCGGTCAGTGGCTCTGTGTTAAAAGGTTCACGTTTTATTTAATCAACATGGCATGGTGTTAGGAGTTCAATGTTGGACGTTAGGCTCATTATTTAATGAAAAACAGTGGAGTTGGTAAATATCATTTACTTTTGGCGTCTGAAATTGTAAATAAAGAATTATAATCAAATCAGTATGTTGGCGGCAAATTATAGAGTTGGCCAAACTGAAAATATAAAGTTGAATCGGAAAGCCATCATAAAAGTTACGTAAGTAGTAAAGTAAATGTAGCCCATTAATGTCCCCACCGAGGGGCACAGGCCTATACCCGGATCCGAGTAAGATTGAGCCATACTCCACCACGCAGGCTCAGTGCGGGTTGGTGGAGGGGTTTTACGACTACTACATACTACGAAGTTACGTATGTTTTGCAAAATTTGGGATGCAAGTGGGATATTTAATAGTAATTTTATAAAACCACAACCTCAGCACGAAAAAAATTGTTTCTATTAGTTGGTAAATGTTATGCAGAAAGTTGTTTTGCAGAAAGTTAATTACAATCCAAATCCTGTGAGGATACTTACGATGCGTTGGATACCAAAATAAAACCGACACCAATACTATAATTTCTCTACGACATAATATTATCTTTAAGTGGCAGCGCTAAATAAGAAACCAATTGTTTGAGGGATTCGCAAATGAACTTTTCGGGACTAAGTATTTACTTTCAAGCTCGTTTCGTCGCGTTCACTAGGCTAGACAATTCATTGACCCTTAAAAGTCCTAAATAAATCTAAATAAATTTAAAGTGGTTAAAGATTAAAATCAATTGGGTTGCACTTCGTAAATCGCTGTCTGTGAGGCTGAATCTAATTTGATTTGATGCATATAAAATAAGTCTTTGAAAGTAGACTAGGTACATTTAGGATTCAAATATAAGGAATGTGATGTGAATTACATTATCAGCATTATTAAAAATACTATGTATACCTATACATACAAGTAGGTACTGTCTTTCAATCTGTATACATTTTGATATAATATGATCAATCACCTATCACATGGAGCAAAAAGTGTATTGAACTTAGTTCTCTTAAAAGTTACATGACACTTCGTCTAAAAATACTTTGATGTACAAATGCAGCAAAAGCAGCTTCTGACGTGTTAAGGGAGTACTGTAAGGGACCAAACTAACCGCATGGGGCGTGATCTACCCACGCTCATTTACGATAAACTCGCCAACGCAACAGTACAAAATCTATGCATGTTTATCCAGGAATTACAGATAGAAATATCGATATATAAAAAACAACATCATAGCATCACGCCATTTCCCATAAGGGGTGGCAGAGGCCCAACTGTGCCTGTGCCTGCATCTTGTAGGTTGTATAAAATAATATCCACCACATTTTCCATGTATATTTTCCATGATCTGACTTCATACTACTAAAGATAAAGCGATTCACCCATAATTGGACAGGGGGGATATTATCTTCTCACAAACCGTATGGCCTGGTACTAAATGCAAAAAAATATTAGAAAATTCTGCATGACCATGCCTGACTCAGGGTTAAATGACACGACTTTTTATGTAGCTTCAGCTACAGATATTGAATTATGGTCTGTTTCAAAAGGCTCTACTGATAAGCTCTATGGGATAGATGTCAATTTACATACAAGATACATAATTTATCTGTTTAATAGGGCTTATCGAGACTTCTTGAAACAGAACCTTAACATATTAAAAACAAGCCAATTTAAAAGATATACTCACCACCTTGAACATCATTTTGAGCTAGGGATAGGAGGTACTTAGACGACTTAGCACAACACAAATGATACTGATGGAGTGTCCGTATCAGTTTATATAGGACAGAGACAACCACGCCTTACCGATAGTTGTCGTATCGTACCTAATACCTACCTTCTTGCTGGTGAAGCAGCAAAAAACTATCCTTGATCTTCAGAAATAAAATTGAGCGAGCTTTGCCTTATCAGAGACGATTCATCAACATCCGTACATATTAGTCCGTATTATGTGACAGATGAATACGACAATGGATGGTGTATTGTTTATTTTTTATTTTATTGTGATATCATACCGTACGAGTTACGAGATGGGTGTTCCGGATGTATTCCAAAGTAGCAGAGGTAGTAAGTGTCTGCCCACGGTTTTACAAAATGATTTGATATCTACGTCACATATGAAACATAAAATAGTAGATGAAGACAACATATTGCACATCATCGTAGTTATACTCGTCCAACAATCTTTTGGCGTGTGAGTGACGTTTACAGGGGGGCGTCACTTCTACGCAACCTCATGCAATGATCCTGTCAAAAATCGACAGTTTTCACCTGTCACGCACGCCAAAAGATTGTGTACGGCGGCGGCTACATGAGTGCTTTTGCCTCCCAAAAGCTCTCATGTAGCCGCCAGTTTGGATAGTAATTCGACTTGAGATTGAGTTAAGACCAAGCTTCGTTGTTAATTCCCAAGTATACATATTTATTTATTTACTAGCTGACCCGGCAGACTTCGTACTGCCTCAATTTGATATGAACTTTATTGAATAGCAATAAAGTTCAAATTGACTCTAGAAAAAGTTTGTATGGGAAATAGAAAAGGGCTGTTTTTAGGGTTTTCCCGGAAATTATTCGTTTTTTTCTCGCCTTTTAAACCTTCCCTAGACCTCCACGAACATTTCAAGACTAAGATAAGATAAATCCGTTCAGCCGTTCTCGAGTTTTAGTGAGACTAACGAACAGCAATTCATTTTTATATATATAGATATATTTATGAATTTATTTATGAATTGTTGATGTTTCACAGCATGTAGTAGACACAATAAGAAAAAAACAATAATATAAACAGGTAATGCCAAGTTGATTTTATGTAATATATAAAGCTTATTAAGCGTTAGCGTTATCAACCCTAAAGGAAACACTTTACAAACCCAGGAAAAAATGTTATAAAGACATCAATCGTACTTAGTATTCAAAAATATCATAAAATCACACAAATTACAATAATTCCCTTTTTCGCTTGACGGGCTGGCTGAAAACATTGAGGGTGTTTTACTATAACTACCTGCATTCACTAAGTACGTATATGCATATTAAATTAATTCTGGAAAACTTCTAGATATTGGAATTGACCCATAAATAAATCAGAACAGTTACCTATGTTCCATAATAAGGAGGTGCATAAATAAAACATAAGACACATGTAGGTAGTAATTATGACATTGTATTTAATTAACCTAGTTATATTCAATATTACATCTATTTACACTCTACAGTCTTAATTAAGAGCAATCACGATTGCACAGCCACCTAACAAAGAATACATGTACTTATACTAGAATATTATGATACAAGTACTTATCATAAATGTCCAGAATCCTTTGTTACTAAGACCCATCAAGTTAGAGACCTCAATACAAAAAAAAAACATAATCAGTAGAACCGTGAACTAACACCTACATTCGGACCGCGTATCCTAATAGCCATAGCCGTATCCATAGTTGTAACTGTTGACGGGGTAGGAGCCATATCCGCTGTAGGAGAGTGGGCTGTAGCCGGAGTAGCCGTAGTAGCTGGGATAGCTGGATGAGTAGCCAGCGTAGTCTCCGTAGCCGGAATAGCCGGAGTAAAGCTGCGGCCGCGCAGACGCCATGGCGATGAGGGCTAGCACGAAGACCTGCAGAAATGAGAAATATGAAATAAGCTTGCCTTTATAGGCGTAGGCCTAGAACCAAAATAGGGTTGCTAGTGTAGCAAAAAAAAAATATTGACGTATACGAAATTGAAAATTATACCTCTTATTCATAAAACTTATCAATCCTTTGATAGCTAAAATAAAATTTTAATGTTTTGTCCCTTTCTCACAAACAGAAATTTCAAAGTGAAAGAGAAAGACAAACTGAATTGTAACGGCATTTTAGCCATAATGGGTTTATTGGACATTTATGAATAAGAGCGTATGTCATAGTGTTTATTGAGAATTTGTGATGACTTTTTTTTTCCTTTTCATCACTAGTTCTGGATTAAAGGCTTGCCTAAGCAACAAAATTCACATAACTTACAATTTTGGCGATCATTTTGGCAGCTACTGCGTTTCCAACACTTTGCATCACCACTAGTATTAACTTCAAGGAATCAACTGTTTAGTATATATTTTTCCTTCAAAATTTATAGATAACCATCGTCCTTGATGCCTGTTTGACAATAACAAACGTATGCCTCTTGGGGAATTGATGAGAGCTACATAGAAATGTATATCGTATTGTCTGTCCATAAATATATTCTTCTAAATTACTGTAAATGCTGTAATCGATACTTGGTATGCCAGTTCATTACTTGCTTATTGTCTTATTGATAAGCGTGAATCCTTTCGAGGATTAAAAAGAATACCTTTTTAGGGAAGCAAACAAAAACCGTGAATATTTACATAGGTAAGTAACGATTTTTTCGAGTCAACCCACAGAAAATAAGTAGCGGAGTTTATATGGAGTCTCAAACGCATTGAGTACGAGTTCAGAATCGGTAATTAGGTCTTTGTCCATCCGAATATGCGAAACAATGTCCCTAAGTGTCGACGACGAAATAAGTGTCGTAAACGTAATGGACTTCATGTTGGCTTGACCATCAATATATTTAGGAAAAACTATTCAGTGTAGTTATGACCAGTCAAAATTACTTTCAAGGACATTGTTGTCCACCTCTAGAAATGCTTGTTTGTTTTTGGACACGACGAAAGGAGAGAAGTTTGCGTTTCCTAGAAATCGAAATTCACGGAATCCGTCTTTTTTCGTGGGTATTACTAGATACTATTAGTTATTCTGTGGTATTACGTTTCACCATATTTTCACCACATCCCGCCGCTTTTTAAGCATTGTATAATTGGAATAGTAGTACTTAATAGTTCAAGTTCAAGTTCAAATTTTTTATTGACCATAAAATCATACAGATTACTTAGTCAACGTCAATATAATATTAATATTCTTGTATACTACCGCCCGTTCGGAAGTTGTGGACTTAGGGATGGAGCAAAGAAGGGCAAGAAACTACCCCGTACCTCTTTTAAAATGTCAGAGCCTTAAAAATACAATGTTATAATATTATAAATTTGTTTATTTCAGGCAATATAAAACCCATATAATTTAAAATAAAATATAAAACAATCTAAAAATAACACAAAAAAAAACACAACATGAGGCCTAATACAAAATAATACATAGTCTTTCTATTTTTCTCCTGGTGCACGCGCAGCCAGTGTCGTATTATCCCACTCTCATATGGGTTCTCATGGAGTGCATTGATGAGCCCGTTATGCGAGGCTCTAACCCTCTCCCAGAATGAGGCCAGCCGGGACCTGATGACCGCGAAGTAGTCAGGGACCCTGGCGGCGGCGAACATGCCCGACGCACTACAGTAGCGTGGCAAACGCAGTAATATGCGGAAGGCGTTATTATATTGTACTCTGAGGATGTTATAAGTCCGTCTGGTGTAGTTGGTCCAGAGTTGGCAAGTGTAGAAACATAGGCAGTATGCCCTAAATAGAACAATTTTAACATCCTCAGAGCACTTACCGAAACGGCGCGCGAGCATGTTCGCCCGAGCCGCCATGGCCCTGCGCTCCCTCTCGATGTCAGCGTCATCACTCAGGTTCTCATCTAGGATATGTCCAAGGTACCTGAATTGCTTCACCAATTTATGTATTTCTAATGTATTTCTACTTAAGTCTAAGGAAACACACCGAGGAGAGACGTACTGACTCAGTCCATCGCCCCTCTTTGGATTTCTGTGCGCTGAGATGGTAAAGACCATGCAGTTTTGTAATCTAAATATTCTTTTACACTGTAATAACAGTATAACTATAGACCGAATACAATAGAATAACAAAACTAGCAAGTGCAGTGAAATGTGAACTGATATGCATGCATCAGCTGCTTGCTACTTGTGTATCATCAATATTAATAACAAATTAATATCATAACGAAACGAGGCTTCATTTCTTGATACCATTCCATAAGCTTTAACTGGACTTAAACATTAAACACGTCTTTAAATTTTGTGCCAGACATTATAGCATACAAATTACTGTACGTACGATTCAGTCACGTCAGATTAAAAAACTATTAAAATTTTAATCATGCATGTCAGAATTGAGCACTTTTCACACCAAATATGGCTTTCCAGGATATGTCGCATCTTTTTGTAGATCGATCATCGACCTCAGAAGACCTTGCTTTGTGATCTAACGGGCGACAAAGTAGGAAGATAGATTTTGCTATACGAAATATCAAGGCCAGTATACTAGATATATAAGCCTTAAGTACCTGAACATTAAGTACGACTCAATCAGTACACTGAGAATCATCATCCAATATGTTCGCCAAAATCGTAAGTTTTGAACTACTCATATCATCAGACATACCTACTTTAAAATAAGAGCCCCTAATTGGCCTAGATATAAGTTGTTTATTGTGCTGTACATTTTTTATATTGTGCTGTGGTCTCAGTTCCCAAATAAACAAAGAAATAAACAAATAATAATATTCAGTGTGTTATTAGCTATTTTTAGATGAATAGAAAATATCCAACGACTATCGTAATAAGAAAGTTTACCATCTTGCGACCATGTCTGTGTATAAGTACTTGTCTTATCGGGTTCATGGACTAAGGGGTTCAATTTCAAAACACCAATAGGTTCGATATTCCCCTTGCAGAACTGAGCGTGATATCACTCATATCATTTGTTTTTACGCAGTTCGCCCTCCTCGCCCTGGTGGCCGCGGCTCTGGCCGCCCCCAGTCCCAAGCCCGCCCCTGCCCCCGCGCCGGCGCCTGCCCCTCAGCTGCTCACGTACAACGGCTACGGCTACAGCGGCTACGACGTGGTATCCCCCTACGGTGCCGCGCCCGCCGTCGTCTCCCCCTACGCCGCCGCCGCGCCGCTCGCCTACTCTGCCTACCCCGCTGGAGCTTTCTACTACCGTTAAGAAATGTTTGAGGATTAGAGGCAATTAATTGGCTAATGCTGTGATAATGGACGATTAGGTTAAGAGGCAAATAAAAGATTACATATATTTTTGGTCCTATTATTTCTGTGTACAGTACATAGATAGCTAGCGCTGAAGTTCCGCCTACTAGCGCTAAAATATCCTTCCCAGGATCATTTATTTAATATTTATCGGTAGCCCGATTTCGATAGATTGCGTAGTTTGGCGTGATTCTCTTTCATGTAATTGCTGTCAAAAGGTCATTGCTCCCATTACGATTTTATTATATTATAGATGACAAATATTTGTATGTATCTATGTATGTATGTAACGGGGTAACGATATATGTTTTGAGTTCTAGAAAAAGAGGCGCTGTAGTGTTTGATGAAATTTGCAATTATAGGGGTTTTTAGGGGTAAAAATCGATTGAACCAGGTTTCATAACTAAAAAATAACCTATTTCCGAGTTTTCTTTTTTTTTCAATAGGATTGGCAATTTCACTTTCTTATAATGAAAATAAGGCATATATTACAATGACAATAAGAAAAATAGTTTCTCATTGCGACTTCATATCACGTAACACTTTTTGGCGGCGGATGTTCCCGGAGAATTCACACAAAAAATGTTCTTTCAAATAAGGTCGAATCTAAATTCATAATCTGCTATTCATCCTCCTTGCTTAGCAAACAGGCACTTTGTTTCCCTTGTAAGATTTGGACACAGAATTCAATCTTTCAGCCTACAAGTAGTTTGAATACCTGTGACTAAAACTCATGAGGAAAACAAAATGCCTGTTTGCTTCTCGTTTGCAGCTGTTTAAAAACAGAGCAACATATTGATTGATGTTAATGCAGTCTGATGAATATTAAATATAATATTTTATTGTGTTTGTACCACCAACCGCTGAGCAAAGCTCGGTTCCCAGATATTATATATTAAGATACAAGATATTTATTACATTGTATATTATCATTTACAAACACAATTTGCCGCTTAGACTTTTCGATGAATCCGATTCTTAAGGGCGGGCCCTAGGCAATCAGAACTTTCAATTTCATTTTAGAGGAAATTAAATAAAAATAAATAAAAAAATGCGGTGCGAAATTGTAAAATAAAACGTTGTGACAGACGGATTTTCTGGCAACTTCAGGAGACTTTTCTATCGAGCAAAATTAATAAAATTACGTTTATGGGAAAGCTAAGTCTCGCTGAAACTCGTGCTAAACGTGCTAGTGTATGTTTAAAGGTACAGTCAAGTTCATTAATATTGTAACGTACTACCTCTTTGACCATATTGGCTACTGGCGTATTAGCCAGATAAAAACTAAACTATAGAAATTCGTAAATTCGTAAATAGTAGTTTAGAATCTCGTCTGGCAGCTGATTGTTTTTTTTGACGTATTCCTGGTTTGAGCTCTGAAAAGTGAGGACGTACCTATCTTCTGCACAATTTTTCAAGTCACGCCTATAGTTGCGGCGATGGGCTAGTCCCTTTTGTATTGTATTGGAGCTGAATTTTGAGTTGCTGTACAGAGCAGTTGTTGCTATAAATAATCTCTATAATCCCCAACCTTTGGGGTTCCACGCCGAGTCGTAAAATCCTCCTGGCGCTAATCATATCTGTTGTTGACGTCTGGAGAAGTGGACCAGCTGGATTTGTCACGAGTCTACCAAGGAGCTGAAGACTATCTACAAATTCCCGGCGAGTCGCTACCCAGTGTTTCAACGATATCACCAATATTCGACTCACGACCCTGAATAAACGTATCTTGAGCCTGCCAACAAACTCTTTTGGTCAGGATAGAGTCTAACTGTTTCAATATATGAGCCAAACCAAGGCTTCAAATTTAAATGTAATTCCATGTACATTTAAATAATAATTATTATTATTACATTTGTAGCCTTGGTTTGGCTCATATGTTAATGAGCTCGACTGTACATTCGAGATACCTATCTTACATAGAGATCTATCATACAATGTTATTGTATAAGATCTGCATATTACCTATGTTCCTGAATAAATGATTCTTTATCTTTTATATTTATCTTTATCTTTACCTACGTGTCAAGTTCTACACTTGCATTATATAACAATGCCAGTGATGTTATTCAATACTTCACTACGTTACTTGGGGTAGCTCATCACCACATGAGCATATTAGCGAAAGCACTTACTTCGCTTGTTATGCGGTATTGTTTTGCACCTAAACGCAATCGCAC
>OY735265.1:5871884-5987051 GCA_963457715.1 Argyresthia albistria
GGATTGTATAATCCTAAAGTAAAATGACGGTTAATTACGGTTTCTTTCGGCAGTAAAGTGATTGCTCAATGCTCAATCGTCATCGTCATGAATCATGGTATAAGTAGGGAACTACTAATTTCTATATATTTTTGTATGATGGTCACATGATAGTGTTATTTATGTTTTTTTTTTTATTATTTGTTTATTATTACCTTTCGTGCAACCTTAATAATAATAGTCTCCCTCCCTCCACTACCTCCTGTTCCCTCCACTACCTCCTGTTGTCGGACCAGCGAGCGCCGCCGCCGCGCCGTCAGACCGCGCTTTGTCTAATTTATTTATGGATCGTATGATGTGTTAGTTTAAGTTATTAACCTGCTATAAGTATTTTGCGTATCAAGTTGAAATACAACATTTAGTGCCTGATTTCTGTTGAATGTAATAAAATAACAAAACCGGTAGGATTTATATAGTATGTTTATTTTGTAAGTTTTTAAAAGGTGATTTAGCCTGTGAAACAAATGTAATTATTGGTACATCCCTAATGACTGTGTCATAAAGTGTGATATTTGTATTAACTTGTGTTAAATAAAGAACTTTGGAAAAACAAAACAAAACAATAATAATAGTCATATCCACCGCAGTGTGTCATTCCTAAAAACTTAACAAACATGATGAAAATAATAGATAAACGCGAAAACATAGTTCAAGCCATGCAAAAAGCACACGAATGTTCCAACAGTGACGGGTGTGACGCTTGGCTAAGGCAACAGTGACGGGTGTGACGCTTGGCTAAGGCAACAGTGACGGGTGTGACGCTTGGCTAAGGCAACAGAGGAACTCACCCCCTTAAAAGGGAAGAAAATGATATACACTTATTAAATTAAAATAATAAATAATAATACTCAGATATAAATATGTAATAATGAGATAATTAATTTATCTTATGTAGATTATACGGATGTTCTAACGGTGATGGAAAACATCGTGAGGAAACCTTCACTAATGTGGCAATGGGCTAGCCCCCTGTCACGCAAGATGGAGTGTTGAATAACTGGCTAAAAGTGGGCCCATTGTGCCTTTGCCACCCCGTATGGGAAAAGGCGTGACGCTATGTTATTTTTACTCAGATAGAAAATAATAAAAAGCCAACCGAATAATATAGAGATAATAAAATAAAACCTCTCTGATATTTATAATGATAGTTCCCAATGAGATCCTTACAATATGACCACAGATTGTAACACCTGAAGATTTCCACATATTTTCCAAACCTTTCCAAACTATGAAACGCCTAACAAATAGTTATTCTCAATCACGCGAGGATGAGTATAGCAGCTTGGAAATCTCGCTACACCGCCGCCGCCGCCGCCGCCGCGTGCCGAACGAAACATGAGCGCCTACAAATAACAAACGAAATAGTGAAACGATTGAGATTATCCCCAAAAGCAATGGTATAGAAAGTTTTATGATAACATGATGCACACACTCTTAGGCCCTTAATAATAAACAGTCTTCAACTCTATCGAGATAGCTCTTGCAGCGGAGAGCAGATAACTACCTCTATTACATCTGTGCTATTACGCGTTAAAATTATACGGTGAACCGGCGGAACCGTCACTATAGTCTAAGAAAATTAGCTCAATAATTCACCAAGTTAAAACTTAAAAAAACCGACTTCATAATCTTTTACTTACCCCCAGTTTCTGAGACGCTGATCATAGGTCACGATTAACTAATCGATGGTTAATTTAAAATGGCGGCACACGATTGGCTGAAATCAGTTACTTTGTTAGCTAATCGTAACCTTTGTTCAGCGTCTCAGAAACCGGGGGATAGTCCTGTACGCGTGGAATGCAAATGACGTCTGATGTTATGACACAAAATAAACGAAATCGATCCAGCCAGAATTTATCTACACCACATAATCACAGAAAGGCAAAAATATGTAATTTTGGATACCTGGATGACAGTATTTTCTATGTAGAAACCTAAATACTGGACCCATTCCTGATTTTCAAAACGTGGGACCAACCTGAAGATCCATTCTTTCATATAAAAAAATATATAATCGGTTCACAACTTATACCAATTTCGAGGTACCACACATAAAAAAATGTATAATGACACAACCGAATTGATAGCCCCCTCCTTTTTCGAAGTCGGTTAAAAATCGAAGATCAGACCGGAAAATTCGTGTTGTTTTCAAAATTGTTTCACTTCGTTCACTACTTGGTAGTCGTAAAAAGTAAAAACCCCTCCACCAACCCGCAATGAGCCAGCGGGTGGAATAAGGCTCAATCTTACTCGTTTGAGTTTGAGTTTGAGGTGTCCAGATAAACATATTAAAAGACTACTTACTGCCTATTTATAATAATTATTTTTACCCATTTGATAAGGTCACAAAATAAGAGTCCTTAATTGGCCTATGTACAATCATATTTTTAAGTTATAATAATGTATATCGTGCTGTGGATTCAGTTCCCAAATAAACAAATAAACAAATAGACCCCGGGGGTTGAGCCAGAGCGGAGAGGAGGCGGGGAAAGGCTTTTTATTAAAGTTTTTTGCTTGAATCTTTTCTGCCTTATCTCTAACTGCCTTATGTTACTACTGAAAGTCGGATTGGCAGCAGCCCGACAGCCCTCCATCAACACGAACTGAGCCAGCTTGGTGAACTATGGCTCAATCTTACTCATAATTCATAATTCATAATTTCTTTATTGCACACAAAAAAAATAGTTAACAAATCATGGTAGGTAATAAAAGTGTACAATGGCGAGCTTATCTCTAAAAAGAGATCTCTTACTTACTCGTATCGGAGTAAAGACCCGTGCCCCTCGATGAGGATATTAATGGGCTAAATATTATTATTTATATTATGATGTGGTATAGGTAGCTGAGACAACTCTCACAGAGCGTTTCCAGACTCTAGATATAGAGTCCGCAATGAATATATACGTCGACAGAATATAACATACAAGATGTCCGAAAGGACGAGGCCTACTATAACCAGCAGTGCCGATAATGATACTAAAGCATCTATTATTATTTATGTTATATTCATCCCATTCTTTGAAAATATGTTAACAGTTGTTGGATATGAACAACACATAGAATGAATGAAGTATTAAAAACCGCGAGCTTTACAAAACTTAAACGCCACAAAATACTTTACTTTATACAGTTAATTAATATTATGTCAAACTTACCCACGTGAGACGATACCGTATTTCACACCGTTAATTTACAAAGTCCTAATGCTAGTTTATCAATTATCGTTGAATTAATTATGTTCAAATAATATAAGTACCTAATGTGACATTTTCCGCTAGCTCTCAGACAAAAAGTTTACTTGTGTAACCGATATCTAAATTATTTTAGCAATGCCTTTTTGTATAAAACTGAGGATTTTATTATATATTTGTCTATCCTTGTAGACAAGGAAGGCCAACGCTAAAGTGCAGCGGGTCAGCCGGAGTGGAGCGGCGAGCTACGTGCCCGTTTGCAGGGCTCGCACTTGTGAGCGGGGCGCAGGCGCGCGGCGACCCCTATATATACCACCGACAACCCGCCCGCCCTACAATCGTACTGACGACTTCGTGAAGCAACCACGCTCACCAAAGCTAATACTCCAAGACGAACTCCGAAAAAGTTTCCAACTCCCCGGATTGATCATCTCCGAGTGAAAATTTGTTTTCGAACAGTTACAATCGACGGACTTATGAAAAGTAAAACCGGTGTCGACTTCGTGACGAGTGAGAGCCTGCCGGTCGCGCCGAAGCCCTCCGGCCGCCGGGAGTGCACGCCCAAGATCGTGGTGTGCCCGCCCATGGAGGACATCGCACGCAGCGGGCCCGTGGCGGCGCCGCGCGGCTCGCGGCTGCTGCGAGCATTGTCGCGGCACCTGTCGCGCCGTGCTGCCGCCGACGACTCCAGCGACAGCTCCAGCGACAGCTCCAGCGACAGCTCGGAGCCGCGCGCCGACGACCGCTCCTCCTGCTCCGCCTCTGAATCGGGCAGCGACGACTCGCAGCGGCGCCGCCACCGCTCCACCGTGTCGCTCCGCCGCGTCTTCCAGAGCCTCAACCTCACGTCCCGGTCGCACAGCTGCTCGCCCACCGAGCGCTCCCGCCCGCCTAAGAAGCAGCCGCAGCCCAAGCGCATCCTGAGGGCGCCCGTCGCCTACACGTACGTGCGCGGCCTCTCGGGCCTGCCCACGCAGAGGGTGCCCCGGCACACCGTCTACTGCCCCTCGGTCGGACTCAACCGATAGGCACTACGCTCGCTCATCTCACGTACCTTCAGAACGAATGGGCATGGAAATCAAGACTGGTTAAAGTATTCGTGTAGTTTAATGCGCTAGAGAGACATGTTCTCACCATATCAGTAGTGAGCACTGACCCGACGTCGAGGACCACAGTTTGAGTCGCCTCGAGGCGCTCACTCGCTGGAGCTGTGAATTGCTTAGTTGATAGTTAAGGGACAATAAGACTGTATAACCGATTTGGACAGTTGAATCTCTGGGTCCGTTAATTACTAAAAGGAAATGTTCATTGGAATTATAAAGTATAGCTTCTAATAGCACCTTGAACACCAAAATAAACTTACTTAGATAAACTTTTCGCTGTAATCTACATTTCAGTCACCCTAACGTAAAATAATTTTGGAATATTGTGACCACTAAACCAAATTACCATTTTTCAAGTTTGTGTAATTAACGATAACAAATACTAACTAATGTAATAGAAGCATAGTGCCTTCCATTTGTTATTATGTTCTAGTTGTAATGGATCAGTACATCCTAAATAACTGATATGTATACTTTTAGCTTTGGACTTAAGATCAAATGTTCATAGAATTGATAGATGTAGTACAAGAAATATATTTGCTAAACAACTAAAGATAACAAATAATTTTCAACAGCAAATTAGTAAAACTTTCGAATTTCTAAGGTGCGACTATTTGTCTAAACTTATGTCTATTACCTGTTCATAACATAAGTGAATATACATACTTACTTCTGTACTGTAGCTAGTCTAAATATTATATATCAGTTAGTAATAAGTACCCATTTAATTTAGCTATTTTTAATATACCCTAAGCTAGAATTTCGTATCTATAATAAATCAAAAACATTAAAAACTATTTACCTTATTTTATTCAATCAACCTCCTAATAATCATTCGATAGAATAAGCGAGTGGCGGAGTATCACGAACATCATCGCACTGTACTACTAACAATAGAGGGCATCAATTACATAAATCAATCATTAGTTCGCCGAATAGAAGACTAAAATATTCAATAATATTATTTATATTTAAGAAGCGTTAACAATTATGCACTTTTAGTTGGAGCTTCCTTATTAAGACTGAACACAAACATCTAATAAACGGTCAAGTGCAGGTCGGACTCGCACACGAAAGCTTCCGCACCATATCGTCGTCTGTGCCTAAAACAGCAATACCTTCAATCTCGTCGTCAGCCGTCTCTTGCTATTAAAAAATGTCAGGCGCTATTGTAATGAAATTGACTTAATACCTACTATTTAATTCTAAACACCCTTTTTTCGTGTATTTCAGTATTTGTTGTTGTTGCTGCAATAGAAATACACATTCTTTAATCCATTTTAACTCTCTAGTTAATACGGTTCGTGCTGTAGGACCCGATGACGGACAGACGGGCGGTAAGAGCCTGAAATACAAAATATGACACATGGAAATAGATAAGGTACAATTAAATGAAGAGGAGGCGTATCCAGAAGTGGGTGAATGTGGACTATTGATATGTTAAAGGTGTTCCTGGCAAGATTGTATAATATTTCGGACCGGTAATAATGCTTCCGATTTATGCTTCATAAAAAGGACTTTTTGCTGTATTTCATTTCATATCTATCTTTAGTACATAAGTATTCGTAAGTCAAAAGATTGCCGGGAAGTCCAACAACAGCCCTAGAGATTCAAGATACTTGGCCGGCCTATCAAAAACACTAAATCAAGGATTACAGAATAAGATCTTTACAGCTATTAACAGCGTAAGCCTCAAAATTCAAATTCGTATCACGATAAAAACATGTTTTAATCATAACAAAAACACGTGCAATTGCAAATTATAATTATTTTCAATATTCAAACTACATTTCACAAATACTATTGACAGCATTCTACTGGCTCTTCAATATACGCCTGCTAGCATCTCGTCTGGTACACACAGTCATTAACTCTGAACTATAAGAACTGGAACTGCCCCAAGAATGAAGAATATTATAATTATGATGATTTCCATTTCATAGGTTTTCATTTTTATTACCAAGTCATAGGGTTGAAAATCGCTGGCCATTTTTTCAACTACCCACAGTTATGAAGATAGCATACACAACACTCTGTCAATAGAATTCAGGTAATTTCAACGTTACATACATGCCTTTTAGGGTACCGTACCTGAAGGGTGCCAAACTGGACCCTATTACTAAGCCCACGCTGTCTGCCTGTCCGTCTGTCTGTCCGTCAGCGGGTCCTAGAGCGAACCGTAATAGCTAGAAAGTTGAAATTCTCACAGAATGTGTATATCTGTTGCCGCAACAACAACCCCCCCATACAAGAGACGTGTTTTAAATTTTCTTTTTCTTTTTGTTTTATTGTTTTGAGTGCTTAAGTCGTGTTGTACGATACTACGATACCCTTCTTTTGCGATTCCGACTAGCACTTGACCGATTATTTTAAATCACTTGGGTATACTGATGTGCCATTCCCGGCAATATTGCCATTTGTGGGAAACTAATGTATGAGGCAATATTGCCAAAAAGTCAAAAAAGTAAAAAAAAAATGACCATAAAATCATACAGATTGCTTAGTCATAGTCAACGTCAATATAATATTAATATTTTTGTATACTACCGCCCGTTCGGAAGTTTACCTGCCGGTCAAATGGCAATATTGCCGGGAACGGTAAGCCGATGGATGGCAGCTCCAAAGATTATTGTTCTGATTCTCAGTATTCATACATTTTTGTTTTAGCA
Organism: Argyresthia albistria; assembly: GCA_963457715.1. NCBI lineage: Eukaryota > Metazoa > Arthropoda > Insecta > Lepidoptera > Argyresthiidae > Argyresthia > Argyresthia albistria. Next base: position 5,878,887 of record OY735265.1, read on the forward strand.
GTATGAATTTGAACCATAAGCCTCAGGTGATAACGGTGGCGCTTTATGTGCGTTTGCGGATTTGTTCACATGTGCGTGCTGTCCAAACCACTCATATTACCTGCATATGAGGCTGCTATCACAAGCCAGGTCACTCCCACGCAACGGTATTGTCTACACGTGATATTGGTTCGTTAGATTGTCAATTAGATTTATTACGGTGACGGAAAAAAAACCGTGACGAAAACTTCAGTCTCCATAGCTGCGGAAATGGGTTACCCCGTTGGGACAATAGTGAAAAGGAAGTTACGTCGACACGTTTTTTTATTTTCCTTCCCGTGAAGTCCCTCTGTGTCTATCTACCCAGCCTCCAGCACCCACTGTTGAGTAAAGGCCTCCTCTTCATTACGCCATTTATTGCGGTCCTGGGCCAGATCTACTGTTGCCCGGCAGTTTTGGCGATGTCATCCGACCATCGTCGGGCGGGTGGTCAGCGTCTCGGTCTACGCGCATCCCTGGGCCACTTTATTTTTGTGTCTGCTAGTTATTAATTTTAACAAGTTCTGAGAAAAGGAAAAAAGAAGTAGAAGGTCGGCTTCTTGGTAAGCCTTTGTAGGAATTTAGCAAATTATGTTATACCGCATTGTGTGCCTTTTTGGCGTTTGTTAAGAATTAGGAAATTTATTATCATGTAGAGGTTAGGTGTTTAGACACCATTACATTTATTTACATTGGTAAAAATATTTTAAGTCAATATAAATACCCAGTTTGGCCACGTGATGTTGTTTCTTACTCGTGTAAAAGGATGTTCAAAAGGATCCAATTTCCGGTATGAATTGCTACATTCGAACAGACTCAGACCTATAATGACATCGTGAAGCGTGTCATCGTCGTTTCTGCATTGCGGTTCCTGCATTATTAATGGCCCCAGAAATAGATGCAGCAGAGAGAGACGGGTCTATTTCAGAGAGAGAGGAGCAGGGTCATTGCGCTAGATGCATCTGCATCGATTCGGACCATATCCCTCAGGGCGCGGAAGCTGAAAGCGTGCGAGTGGCAGTGAATTCTATGACTTTAGCCATACTAAAGATACAGTTTTAACACGCGCCGTGTCTGAGAATAGCAGCCCTTCTTGAACCCTTAACTCCAACGTGCTTCACGGAACCTGGTTTCAGGAAAGAAGGCCTTTGTGTATAAAATAGAATAGAAACTTCTTGAAATGTTTTTGCGTAGATGTTGTATTTTAAGCCCATAGCGAGAAATCATGGAGACGAAACGAAAACGAAACGAAAGAAACTTTTTAGTTGGATTTATTTTTGATGGAGGTATTTGGAAACTCTAACAAAAAAGGCATTTTGAGGAAATGAACGAGTTAAACTTGCGTGGCGTCCAAATTTTTCCTGAAAAGTTTGGTGGAAGTTAAAATAAAATAAAAAATAGCCAATTTCATAAACATATATACATTACAACTGTGTACAGTACAGTAAAGCACGACGTCACGATATTTATTTTAAAGATCATTGGGAACATTTCTATGGAAAAATTACCCACGGCGTACAGATATGAATTATGGCTGAGACATCTGCTTGATGTGGACTAAAGCGTATTATTGTGCGTAATGGGAATCTTGGGATAAAATGGCCCAAACATTTCATCCAAACGTATCAGAATAGGTATACTAGTTTAGCTTTCGAAATTCATCACATAAACGTAATTTTTTCAACATTTCAATAAGATAAAAAAAAAATTGCAGAATTTTAAAGGACATTTTATCTTATAACTAAACCATTGGTTTAAATGGAGACCGAAAAAAATCATGTGTTTAGGTCATTTACTATGGAAGAAATACAGCGGTTGACGAAATTCATCACATAAACGTAATTTTTTCAGCACTCTCATGAGAAAGAAAAGAAAATGCACAGTTTTAAAGGCCGTTAAGTTATAGATCTAACAACTAGAGCACAGGTTTCATTCGTGTACGCAAAATTTAGGTTTTCGGTCAGGAACTTCCCAATGTCATTGACTTGGAATGTCTTATTTCTTGAAAGATACACGTGTAACAATAAACATTTCTTTGCCCATCAAACCAAAGACGAAAGTCAAACAAATCCATAATAATTAAAACAGTTGAACGATGTTACGCTGCGCTGTTTAACTTAGAGGCCCTTTTCTTCGAGCAATAAAGGGCTCTTCGGTTTTCATCAACGCACGGGATTGGTCCGCATGCCCTCAAGGTCCTTTTCTTAGAAGTATTTATTGAATGCGTGGTAGGTATTCGCAAGCGAGATGCTGGGCGCGCACGCGATACTGGACCGTAATCATAGCTCTTTTTCTCAGCTGTCAAGCGATTGTTTCGGAGGCCGGCCACTTTAAATTTAGGGGGGAAGGAAGCTCTAGGAAACTTAGGTCAAAGGGAAACTAAATATAAACATAAACATTTACACACAGACACATACATTGCTTCTGGCCCCACACTAGGATACCGAGTCGTGGGAACCAGAAACAGCGACATCACAAACATGCAAATCCAAGACCTGAAGTTTTTTTTTACCTAGGTGGACCTTGAAAGAAACTACTGGTATGATATGTATGACAGTATGGAATAAAGTTAAAGGATAAAGTGTCCCCTAAAAGATAGAGATTGTTTATTAAACTTTTTCGACGATGATTTTTCAAATTAAAAGGAGAGGCATTGAAAAACGCTCTAGTTTTCGATTTTGGTTAAGTGACTGATTTAGTAAAACGGCTGCAACCTGCTGCAACATACAGGGTGACATTTAATTAGCTAACCATATTTTGGGGAATGATAGTACCTATCATTATGAACAACTTTCCCCATAAAACATTTTGTCGCAAACGAAAATAAAATTCGTCCCCCGGTACATTGGCCCGATCAGCTGATTTCAAGTTACTATATGGGAGACCCAAAAATCTTTTTCGTTTGCGACCCTATGTTCCCTGGGGAAAGTTCTTCACAATGATGGGTACTATCATTCCCCAAAATATGGTCAGCTAATTAAATGTCACCCTCTGTATAAATATGTATATAAAAACACTATGTTTTGTTGTCTCCCTATTTTACTATAGGGTCGAACATAAAACATGTGTCGTCTAGGCGCAAACCCCGCTTATTTTCAACCTTACGCCTTGGTAACAACAGTAATAAATTTTCCCATACCTATCTCCAACTCCACACGTTCTGGGGCATACCGGCGGCGCGTCTTATAAGCTTATAAGTGATGAAAATGAATTATTTTCCCTGACGGGCTGTCAGTTTCTTCTTCACTTTCGACTACTTATACCTTTCTGTTTTATCCTTATCAAGTTCAGCGACCTCTTTATGAATGTGTTCCGGGAGGTTAACAATCTGTTTCGCAATATGAATGTGTTCCGGGAGGTTAACAATCTGTTTCGCAATATAAAGCAATTTAGCTTAGTTGTACCACGGAGTTTACTTTGCATAACTTAAGTGACTCTCAAGTAATCTACATTTATTTATTTATTTATTTATTTATATATTATTAGTTGTTTCACAGCCGGTTTACAACGTAAAATGAAAAAAAAATACAAGTTGTGAAGTAAGTAAGTAAGTAAGTATTTATTTGCATGAATATAGGTATAGGTACATCAGGTATTTTATAATGAAATGCCAATAACGAAACAAAAAACTTAGAATAAAGTGTCGTTAACCATTAGGTACATGATTACGATTACTGCGTGTAGAATGGTGCGTGTGAGGGTTCGTGTGTGTGAGAGTTTGTGGGTGTGAGGGTCTGTGTGTGTGTGTGTGTGTGTGTGTGTGTGAGGGTGTGTGTGTGTGTGTGAGAGGGTGTGTGTGTGTGTGTGAGGGTGTGTGTGTGTGTGTGTGTGTGAGGGTGTGAGGGTGTGTGTGTGTGTGTGAGGGTGTGTGCGTGTGAGGGTGTGTGTGTGTGTGTGTGGTGAGGGTGTGTTTGCTCGTGTGTGATGCTCCGATGGGAATTGTAAAAGTGACGAATCTATAACGTATGTAAACACGTTATCGTAAGTGTTTCATGCATGATAGTATCTTGGGAAGCTCGGTAAGGTCGATGACCAATCAATGAAACACCAGCTATTGTTTCCTTGAACAAAACAGTGTCACGCAGTTGAAAAATTCATTTACACGATTATACTGTTTATTGAGCTTTCATACTGAAAGGAGGGATTCCTGGAATTTGAATACATTCTTTAGCTCTCTTGCTTTCGAATAATGTTCGTGTTACATTACAACTCGCATTTTATTACGAATCATTCTAGAAACCCTGATATTTTCAACCGACTTCAAAAAAAGGAGGAGGTTCTCAATTCGACCCGTATGTTTTTTTTTTCTATGTTTGTTACGCGATAACTCCGCCAATTATGAACCGATTTGAACAAATCTTTTTTCGGCGTATAGGTAATACCTCAAGGGTGGTCCCATTGACACCAGGTCAGGATCTGATGATGGGATCCTGGAGAAATCGAGAGAACTCTTCAAATATTATAGGCAGACCTATAGTGATTTTTGTGTTTTTCACAATAACTCGTGCAAATGCACATGGTAAGCATAATATTGTGATGCGGAACTGCTGATGAAGACCACATATGGCCACCAGAACTGCTCAATACTAGGTACAAATACAATGCGTGGCTGACGGGCAGGCAACGCATAGCCTAAACCGGTGGACCTAGAGCCATGAAACTTTGTACAGGGGTTCCTTAGTCGCGTGGGGTAGCACTGATATAGGATTTGACAAAATTAATTCCCCAAGGGGGGGGGGGGGGGATAAGGGGTTACAGTTAGTATTAAACTCAATCTAATCAAATAGGGTTTGTGGAAGTCGGTTTTTTCTAAAGTTTACTTTTTGTTTCAATTATTTATCTTTCATCTTTTGGCTTTCGGTCGTCATAAACCCAGTGGCCCTACAGTTCTTAGTCGAGTTTTTTTTTAGGTACCATACATACTATGCTCACGCTTTTTTTTCCGGAAGAGAGTTACATTTTTTCACATCTATTCTTAATTAATTCCATTTGGATGGAAACGTGAGTTCATCTCAAGCGTTCTTCTCTAAACGTGCACCGTAAAGGGCACGGTGTCCATATTTGACACACGTGCCTTGTCGACACGTCGGTCGTCGTGAACCCCGTTGTTGACATCGTGATTAATTGTTATAATGACAAAGACAAAAAAAGACAAAAAGTATTTATTTACCAAAACAAATGATACACAGTTTAGTATTATGCTCATGACCCACACACTAGGTATAACCTGTATCGTGGAGGTCTATAAAGAAATTTCAGTGTTGTGTTGTCAAGAGTTTGGGATAGCGACAGCAATACAAAAGTAAAAATAATTTTAATTAATGAACTCTTACATACTAAGGTGACCAAACCACTGAAATAGTAAAATAATATATGTATTTATACATATATATATATATACCAAACATATCTATATATAACTAGCTGACCCGGCAGACTTCGTACTGCCAAATATAGTCTGTCTAAATGATTTTTAATGTGTCATTTTTTGTTCCTACATATTTTATAGTCCGGGCAAAAAATTCTCCTGAACAGAACCGTCACTCTGGTGATAGGGCGTTGTGAATAAGAAATATAATTAAATTAAACATATATAAGCATTTAAAAATAAGTAATCTGTTTAATGTTAATCATATGAATGTTCTTGTATTTTTAAATTTAATTCATTTACATCTATCTTTTTTGCAGCCAATATAGCTCGTTCGCTCAACCAATCATGGTTTCTGTAATTTTGAGAAACATCTGGAAACACCTTCTGAATAAGTTCATCTTTTGATCGAGTTAACTGACAAAAAGTTTGAGGAATGTTAATGCAGCCAATCAACATGTCTATATCTTGCCATTACCAATGTCAATGAGTTGTTTAGAGAATATCTTTCCAGATTGGTCATTTTGTAACTCGACACGCATATTCTTGCTTAAATGAAGTACTTTGACATATTTCCACAAATTGGAGGACTTTAGACATGCATTGAGTTCATCAGCTGGTGTTGATCGTGGAATCACTGGCAATGTTTGATGAAAATCTCCTGCTAATAAAATCATTGCACCACCAAATTGGTTATGATTGCCCCGTATATCTTTTAATGTTCTGTCTAAAGCCTCCAATCATCTTTTGAAATATATTGATGCAAATCGGTTCGGTAACAAAAAAGTTCAAGATGGCGGTGACTTTTTACTATTTGGCTTCAGAATCATGATTAGACTCCAACCGCATTCTCAGATATCGAGTTTGAAGCAAATCGGTTCAGTAACAAAAAAATTCAAGATGGCGGCCAATTTTTTTAATGACTTCAGAATCATGATTGGACTCGAACCGCATCGTCAGATATCGATTTTGAAGCAAATCGGTTGAGTAACAAAAAACTTCAATATGGCGGTGACTTTTTTAATATTTGACTTCAGAATCATGATTGTACTCCAACCGCATCCTCAGATATCGATTTTGAAGCAAATCGGTTGAGTAATAAAAAAGTTCAAGATGGCGGCGACTTTTTTAATATTTGACTTCAGAATCATGAGTGTACTCCAACCGGATCCTCAGATATCGATTTTGAAGCAAATCGGTTCAGTAACAAAAAAGTTCAAGATGGCGGCGACATTTTTTAATATTTCACTTCAGAATCATGATTGGACTCCAACCCCATCCTCAGATTTCGATTTTGAAGCAAATCGGTTGAGTAACAAAAAAGTTCAAGACGGCGGCGACTTTTTTAATATTTGACTTCAGAATCATGAGTGTACCTCAACCCCATCCTCAGATTTTGAATTTGAAGTAAATCGGTTCGGTAACAAAAATTTCAAGATGGCGGCTACTTTTTTTAATATTTGACTTCAGAATCATGATTGGACTTCAACCGCATCCTCAGAAATCGATTTTGAAGCAAATCGGTTCATTAACAAAAAAATCAAGATGGCGGCGACTTTTTCAATATTTGACTTCAGAATCATGAGTGTACTCCAACCGGATCCTCAGATATCGATTTTGAAGCAAATCGGAACAAAAAAGTTCAAGATGGCGGCGACTTTTTTAATATTTGACTTCACAATCATGATTGTACTCCAACCGCATCCTCAGATATCGATTTTGAAGCAAATAGGTTTGGTTACAAAAAAGTTCAAGATGGCGGTGACTTTTTTACTATTTGGCTTCAGAATCATGATTGGACTCCAACCGCATCCTCAGATATCGAGTTTGAAGCAAAATGGTTCAGAAACAAAAAATTCAAGATGGCGGCCACTTTTTTAATATTTGACTTCAGAATCATGATTAGACTCCAACCGCATCCTCAGATATCGATTTTGAAGCAAATCGGTTCAGTAACAAAAAAGTTCAAGATGGCGGCGACTTTTTTAATATTTGACTTCAGAATAATGAGTGTACTCCAACCGGATCCTCAGATATCGATTTTGAAGCAAATCGGTTCAGTAACAAAAAAGTTCAAGATGGCGGCGTTTTTTTTTTAATATTTGACTTCAGAATCATGATTGGACTCCAACCCCATCCTCAGATTTCGATTTTGAAGCGAATCGGTTGAGTAACAAAAAAGTTCAAGATGGCGGCGACTTTTTTAATATTTTACTTCAGAATCATGAGTGTACTCCAACCCCATCCTCAGATTTCGATTTTGAAGCAAATCGGTTCGGTAAAAAAAAAGTTCAAGATGGCGGCGACTTTTTTAATATTTCAGAATCATGAACATGATTGGACTCCAACCGCATCCTCAGAAATCGATTTTGAAGCAAATAACTTACTTTTTTTACTTTTTTTTCACAATTTCACAGTGAACACAATACCGGTTTGTCACATGAAATTAACTGAGCAGAGAACAATGAGTAGCTGTCAAACAATGTATCACGCACCGGCGCACATCTACTTAAAATATTGGTTTGTAGTACATGCTATGTATCAGAGATGGCGTTGTATGTGAAAAAAGTCAAAAAAGATTTTCCCGCTTTTCTGATGAAATTTTTCCTGAATTTTCTTTGCTATAAACCTCACGGAGCCCGAGACCTTTCCAACGAATGCAAAACCGTGGAAATCGGTTCGTGCGTTCTGGAGTTATAGCGTCAGGAAGGAAAACCCGACTTATTTTTATATAGTAGATTAGTAATTAGGAATAAGGATAGATAAATAAATAAATAAGTAGGTAAGCAATTCTGATTTTGTTTTAGAAATAAGTTTTAGACTAGAAGGGCTTCAGTGGTATCATAATCTAATATTACATTAGCCACTTAAAGAGCTTAACTTTTAACTCGCGTACAGTGGTGGTTTTCACTTCAATAATATGCGCTGACTTCGTTAATTATGTCAACGAGACATAACTTGGGTCTGGGAGGGAGCCTTAAGCTTCTACGAAATTTTATCTATCCAGTCTCGTCAATCCCCACTAATCCATGTGATTGAAAACGAATTCGCGCTATTGACTTGCCATTCAGTTAGCACGGCGTGTTTGACCAGTTCTGGTAAATGCTAATCAATCATAATTTTCGAGGAAAATAAACGCTGGGGATACATCAAGGTAGGGAAAAAGTGTTTTCTTTTTAAATGATTGATCCCTACCAAAAAAGGAAAATGAACAGCACTTGTAACATAAACAGTTTGTTGACGTCAGTCGAGGGAGCAGTTTTTAATGTTATTAAGTTCTTACTGTTGTAAGGGTGAGAAGCGTTAAAATCCATAAGAGGATAGGCTGAAGTTGGTTGGCCGGACTGTTAGAGTGATTGGTAACCTCAAATGCCGAACTTTGAAGAGTTATTCAAACTGAATGAGACACTTCGTATATTTCGTATATATTTATTGCACATATCAGAAAAAAAACACAAACAATACAGAAAAGGCATGAACAAAGGCAAGCTTATCTCTAAAAAGAGATTTCTTCCAGCAAACCCAGGATGGACAGGATAAATTTTAAAACTCAAAACGGGTAGGCCTATGTGCTAAAGTAAAAATAAAATATAAATAAATTATATTACTAAATTACTGAATATAATAAATACCTAAGTACCTACATGAATACATATTAATCATATATATCTTAACATAAATAAACCCTAATACATATTTAATACCTACTAACTTTATGAAAGAGAAAGATAATGCTCCTTTACACGATTTCTGAAAATGAAGAGAGATGGACTGTCCCTGATGGCGCAGGGAAGCGCGTTCCAAAGACTTATTGCCCTCATACGGAACCCATGTTTGTATGCGACGGTATTGTGTTGTGGAGTGGAAAGAATGGAGGCCGTGTCGGTTCTACGCGGTAGAGTCGACTGGAGAAAGGTAAATTTTTCACGTAAGAAGCTAGGATATCGAGGGTTAGTTAAAATGCTGTAAAGGGTAGTGAGGATATGCATATCCCGACGAAGACGAATAGGCAGCCATTTTAACTCCCTGCGATACTGCGAGACATGGTCAAACTTTCGCAAGCCGAAGATGAACCGAATCCCGAGATTTTGAAGTCGCTCGAGTTTGTTCAGTTGTTCTTCGTTTGCGCTGACCCAGCAGACATCTGCATAGTCGATCAGTGGAAGGAGAAGGGATTGAGCCAGGGTAATTTTCGTTTGACGTGGTAAGAAGAACTGGAGTCTTCTTAGCGAGTGAAAACTGGCGAAGACACGCTTGCTGACCTCATTGACATGCTTTGTCCAGGAAAGCTGATTATCGAACATGACCCCCAGGTTTTTGGCCTTGTCACTGTAGGCGATAACAGTACCGTTGTAAACCACAGGACATATGGGCAGATGTAGTATTTGATTTAGCGAGTACCTAGTGCCCAGAATCATGGCTTGGGACTTACTGGGGTTAACCAGCAGTCCAAATGATAATGCCCAGTTCCTGATGTTCTCGAGGTCAGCGTTAAGCGAGTCTATAGCCAAAGTCATATCACTGAAGAGAAAATGACGATAAATCTGAAGATCATCAGCATATAGATGATATGAAGAAGAGATAACATCAGAGATGGAATTTATGAATACGGAGAACAAAAGAGGGGAAAGAATGCCACCCTGAGGAACGCCCGCAGTAAGATCGCACCACTCGGTTAAAGTCTCCTCGGACCTAATGCGCTGCTGCCGATCTCTCAGGTAAGAGTCGAACACGTAGACACTTCCTTTTCTACTATATGTTACAGAGACATCCCTTTTGTCCAATCGCAATGTTTGAAAACATTATGATATCATTGGGAACTACAAGAAAAACATAAAAAATACTAAGGTAGTTTGTTTTCATTTCGTAATATTTATTGCACCAGACAAATCACAAAAAAATATGTTATTTCTAATAATTGAAACAAAAAGTAAACTTTAGAAAAAACCGACTTCCACAAACCCTATTTGATTAGATTGAGTTTAATACAAACTGTAACCCCTTATCCCCCCCCCTTGGGAAATTAATTTTGTCAAATCCCATATCAGTGCTACCCCACGCTACTAAGGAACCCCTGTACAAAGTTTCATGGCTCTAGGTCCACCGGTTTAGGCTATGCGTTGCCTGCCCGTCAGCCACGCATTATATTTGTACCTAGTATTGAGCAGATCTGGTGGCCATATGTGGTCTTCATCAGCAGTTCCGCATCACAATATTATGCTTACCATGTGCATTTGCACGAGTTATTATGAAAAACACAAAAGTCACTATAGGTCTGCCTATAATATTTGAAGAGTTCCCTCGATTTCTCCAGGATCCCATCATCAGATCCTGACCTGGTGTCAATGGGACCAATGGGAAGGTAAACCCTTTCAAACAAAAAAATAACTTTCCAAATCGGTCCATCCGTTTAGGCGCTATCTGGGTGTAGACATAAAAAAATATTAAAAAAACATCCGGACGAATTATAAACCTCCTCCTTTGGGAAGTCGGTTAAAAAGAGATCTCTTCTAGCAAACCCAGGAGATCTAAAAGGAATATTGAAATGGTAACGTTCTTGTTTCTAAAAGACGGTAATCAAAATATCAAAAAAAAAATGTTTGACATTTTAACGTAATCATAATAAAATCATAATATTCATAACACACATTTTCGCAATTTTCTGCCGTAGCGACGGTTATAACAGTTGCAGCGTGAGATGAACTTTATTTTAACTTGGTTGAGTCCAAATTTCAACTACTAAAATCAAGTTGCTAATTTGACGTTACCTTAACTTTCAGTACTTAATGGAGATATTGGTTTTAAACCAATCAATCATGACGTTCAAGGGTCAATTATATGCAATAAGCAATGTGATAAAGTTACAAAAGAAAATAAATATACAATATTAGCGATAGGCGTGAAAGACTCTATTTCCAACATGAAATTGGCCGAGCCTATTCCTAAAACCGTCTGCGACAAACCTAGATCGCGCACAGAATAATAAAAGCTTTTGAAAATAAACTTGAGTGACGTGACGAGTGTTGGAAAGTGATTCGCAGATTTTTTGCAAAAACATGGCCCTTTCAAAACCTTGTGTACTCCAACAGTCGAGAATATTTCTCTTGAACACTATATCTACAAAATATACACACAGATAGATACACAATCCCCCTCCCCTCCACCGTAGGAACTTCCATTGAAACACAACCCACCAAAAAAGTGTTCCTTCCGCCGTGTGCCAACCAGAGCCACTTTGCTGAGGATCTTGTTTGGAGCGGTGTACGATTCCTACGTCACGTAGACCATATTTTGGGTCACTGGGTCACGAGAGAGGGGTACAGCAAGCGCGAGGGGATCGGAGGGGTGTGTTTTTTAAACCTACCAATGACGTCATACTGCAAGCCTTGGGACCCTCCCGCATTGCGCTCTGCTTGAATGATGAATGAAAAGGTCGATAGGTGCTAACCAACGCTAAATAGGTCAAGCCGAAGGATGTATGATATTTAAAAAGTCACAATATTTAAAGTCCATTCAAAATATCAATCTTCAAAAAAAAAATGAGAATCGATTTTAAAACCATGGTTTTAATTATAAAAATAGACTGTTTCTCTGCCATCTAAATTAAAAGGGTATTGTTACTAAAGTAATTATTTTTCACCCCAACTTTCTGTCTGTGATCAGTGAACACTTTAACTAACAGACAGATTTAAAAGTAAAAGCGGAGAGCAATTAAAAAAACCCAGGCATCATTATTTCATTGCAATTTAATTTGTCACCTACTTCTACAACTATCTGACTATTTTTTGCGTGTTATATTACAACACAATCCAATTCTTATAAGTATTACCTATGATTGAATCCAGTACCTATTTACGTCGAAATATGATCATTGTTTAGGACACCCGTCTCATCTCGACATCGCTACTACGTTCAGTTCAGTTCAAAAATTTTATTGACCATAAAATCATACATATTACTTAGTCAACGTCAATATAATATTAATATTTTTGTATACTACCGCCCGTTCGGAAGTTGTGGGCTTAGGGATGGAGCAAAGAAGGGCAAGAAACCTCCCCCGTACCTCTTTTAAAATATCAGAGCCTTAAAAATACAATGTTATGTATTTCTACTTAAGTCTAAGGAAATACACCGAGGAGAGACGTACTGACTCAGTCCATCGCCCCTCTTTGGATTTTTGTGCGCTGAGATGGTAAAGACCATGCAGTTTTACGTAACCTTAGCTATAGGTGAATAATAATATCTTGAATCATCTTGTTTGTCTGTCTTGACTTTTGCTTGATAGAGTATTGACCTCAATCATTTGCGTCTTTATTTTATAACATTTTAAGCTTATCCCTTACTATATGTAACTAACATTAAAGACAAGGCACGTTATTACCGGTAGGGTAGTTAAAACATGTTTTCAGGCGCCTGGGATACCAATGGCCTGTTTCGAAAAGTCCCGATATTTGCTGTGACCGATCCATCTGTCATTTCAGATCGGGAGTTCTTGAAACGGGCCCTAAAGGTCGTTGCCGATCCTATAAATAAAAGGCCTTGTCCGTTTGCGCGTCATCCACATCGTACGATGGGCTCTGAGTTATCTTTTTTGTTGGCAATAACTCCCCCTCATTTTAATGAGTACACAATTACAGTACCTACCATGTTTATTTATAACTCTCTTCGGCGAAGTTCATCTAAGCATTTTGGTGTTACCAAAGGCAATCGCTAAACATAAATTCTCTCAACATAGTTCTCTCTAAATTTATATACCGATAATAATTTCGATTTAATACTAAGGTCCATTTGCACCAAAACACTTATTGCGATTAGCATCTTAACTATATATATTTAGCAGCTGTCAACATGTATGAAATATGCGCTTAGAGCGCTAATCACAGTAATGTTTTTGGTGACACTAAGTGCGACTTGCACCAGACTTTTGGCAGCCGCTAAATGGAGTTTAAGTGCAATATAAATACAAAGCAGCCATGTTGAGTGGGAAACTTGCTTTGCTGACAGGCGAACAGCCTTTACTTGTCGTGTTTGACAACTTAATGGCCGTGTTGTATCATTTCTGTTTGCGCAAAAGTGTGGAACAAGTGGCCCTAAATATGCAAAAAAAAATATTTTTCAACATCAACTTTGATAGTTCGGTTTAGTCCCGTTGTCCGCGACTTCCGTGTCCTACCCTTTTTTTGGAAATCTAAATTGTTAATTTAAAGTTAATTAATTAACCACTCAAAGGTCAACCGCTGCTGGTCATCCATTCCACTTTCCATAGTTTTGTTTTTTCATAAGTTTTGAAATTTATCTCAATTTGGGTAGATTGGTAGCACAGGCCGTGGACTTTGGACGGGCATACGAGTACTTAAATAAATTTAAAGTTAATTAAATAACTTTTTATTTATTTAAAGTAAATAAATAAAAAGTTAATTATTTTATTCCAATTTTGATGTCCATAAATATTGGTGGACACGGAAGTGTGGGACAACGGGACAAAACGGATAGTTTCACTTAATTACACATTTTCTATATTGTAAAACTTGGTATGTTTATTTAAGTAGTTTAATATAGATGACAATACAATAGTATGTTAACATCAAGCTGGTTTGATGATGGAGCTTAAAAACGTGGGATAGGGGACCGTGGTATGTTCATCGTTCAATTAGATTCGACGTGATCACGTAATTATCATTTTCACCTAGAAGTGGAAGCGAAAGATTGATATTCATACTTGTAAACATACTTAGGTATAAAATTTTGAATCGTTTGATTTGCACAAACGATCTATTCTTAACAAGCAAGACCTATTTATTGATTTCAAAAGGGTGTTTCTAAATTACTATAATTATTATAGTTTACTCTAAAATAATGTAAAACTATTAACAGTTTTACATTACAAACATGCTTATTTTTATACTAGCCTTCTCTGCAAATATTAAATTGTGTTCATTTCAGTATTTGTGCTTGTTTCTTGTAGTGGGCGAATTGGCTCGTACAAAACGCGACTAAAGTTACGCTTAATTGATTTAATCGAAATTAAAGTGAGAGAGAAGCCAATTTCTGAGCATAGGATATTTCAGGCCCAAAAGAGTGAACCCAGATTTATAATAAAAAAACTACACACTACAAAACTACAAACACAATAAAATATTATATTTCATATTCATCAGACTGCAAATATGCTGCTCTGTTTTTAAACAGCTGCAAACGAGAAGCAAGCGGGAGGGAGAGACTAAAGAGCTCCATTCGCTACGATCTCAAACTCTCTACTGACAAACGGTGAGAGTGGATTTTACCAACGAAAGAGTCACTTTTACTCGAGAGTATCTTCTGCTTTTTCATAGACACCAGATGATCACCTCATTTTGAACTGTCATTGTCATACAAATTATCCCCGAGGTAGTTATAATCGTATAACTTTTTGTTGGTAAAATCCAGCCTATAAGATAAGAAGGCCGTATACTTGCACCACAACCTGGAATTTTATATAAGTATCTATCAGGCTACGCTACGTTTATTATCATATAATAATCTCAACTGAATCAGATTAAATTCCTAAAATGTTACATTCGTCGTGCGTGCGTCATTCATTTAGAGGGTTAAATATTTCCGTCGTACAGAGTCAAAGCTTTGTCACGGGACCGCTAAGAAACGTGCCACGTGCTCTCGTGAAGCCACGACGACGACGACGGAGACTTACCAGTGGAAAGTCACGTTATTTCTCAACGTCGTTATCGGCGGTTACAATCCGCGCTGATTTGCTACAATATTATGGTACATATGCGCTTTTGTCAAACATCGAGAACATGATAATTATAACGTAAACTAGCATTTATAGAGGCACATACCTACATTTTAAGCCCCACTTTCTAGACCCGTTAAACGCTCTCAGCTCCTGATAGTTGTCTGGGATTTGTGAGAGTGACGTTTTTGCCTGAGTAAGAGCTATAGAGCGGCCCTTGAAACGTAAAACCCAGAAACAGCCACGTCACAAGCATGCATACAACATCCAAGACCCAAAAGATTTTTCTTTTTCTCCGGCCGGCAATCAAAACCGGAACCTCTCGTGAGGCATAGCTTCAACCGCTACGCAACAGACAGAGGTCCTCCTTTGACCCAACACTCACACTATAGCGTCACGCCTCTTCCCGATACGAGGTGGCACAAGCACAATTGAGGCCACTTTTGCCAGTTTTTCAATACTCTATTTTGCGTGACAGCCTAGTAGACCAAGCCCTCTTGACAGGATCGACACTTAGTGATCGGAAGCTATAGCGGCTATAGCCTCCGGTCACGAAGTGTCTATTATAGCCCATTTCTGCATTTTTGCATGTACAAAAGAAATCTTCGTATACAAATTTCCACCACTACTGGAGGCTGGCCGACAGCCCCAAATGTTTCCTTCTTAGTTTTTCGCAAGTTAACGAACCTATCTGCAGGTACTAATACCTAAATTAAAACTAAAGGAAAAATAGCATTTTTGTAACCTTCTCAGGGTATGTTACACAATCAAGGCAAAAGTTGAAATAAGCCGCCCTATATCCGAATCTGAAGGGCATCGCGAAAACGTGAGGAATGAAAAAAAGTTTCCTATGACGCACGGAGCTTTTGCAACAAAACAAAAAGAACCTACCTAAAAATAACAAAATAAATAATAATATATCCTGCATGCAGATATCTCATTTTTCAGCTAAATTAACTATGTAGTTTAGTGTGTCCCGAGCATGCTTCTCATGCAGGAGCTGCAGATTTAAATCCAGGTGCTGACCATGTACCAATGAGATAAGTAATTTGTCTTACAGGTTTTCTAACGGTGAAGGTAAACATCGTGAGGAAACCTTCAACCTCCATATCTGTGGGGCTGGGCTGGTCCTATACAAATAGAGTATTGAATATTTGGCTATGCGTGGGCACACCTGAGCCCCTGCGATCACCAATTCGCAGATAACGTTACGTAAAGTTTTAGACAACTGGAGGCCTATAACAACAACCCCCTAGTCAAGCCATTGTCATTCTCCTGGCCGAAAAGGGAAAAAATATTGACATTAAAATTAGTTTGACAGTGGTACCAATGTCAAAAATTAGACATTCATTGACGTCTTGGTACCCACTGTCAAACTAATTTTAATGTCAATATTTTTTTTTAATAATTTTAATGTCAATATTGTTCAAAGGACTCTTCTGTCCTTAAGCGAATGGGCGTGTAGTAGGACTTATACAGTACTGCCCTGCGTGTTCATATAAGTTTAATGCAGAATTATGAGTCAATCTACCTTCCTTTTCTAAGCGAATCAAGGAGAGGTAGATTGACGCATTGCTCTGTCTCTACTGAAAGTGGCATTAGTACAAAATATCAGGGCAGTATTTAGGTCCTGCTTTAAGAGTTGGTATTACTATACTTAGTATACTGTGCGGCCCCCAAGACAAGTGGCATTCGCCAACTCGCTACGACGCTAACAAAATGCTTACGATCTGACGTTTGTGGTGCAAAATATCACGTGACTCAGCATTACAAATGTGACTCTTATAATTTGCCAAGTTAAAAACTTAAAAAAAAACCGACTTCATGACCTACTTAGTCCTTCCCGCTCGGTATACAAATCTATAGTCGTCTATAGACCCGAAAACGAGCATACGAAATCTGTCTCCTGACAGTGAAGTCCATACGTATTACATAATATAAACGAAATATGATCTAACAGCCAGAATTTTTCTTGTGACAACGACAATAAACACCAAAAAGACTGGCTGTTTAATGTCATCCAGGTAAAAACAAATTAAACTTCACAGTTTTTTCATGTAGAAACCTAACTACTGGGCCGATTCCTGATTTTCAAAAAATAGGACCAATCTATTGGGCTTTCCTTTCGAACAAAGAAATATTTTTTGAAATTGGTAATATAAAATTATAATGATGATAAATGATATGATGATAACCCCCTCCTTTTTTGAAGTCGGTTAAAAATAGAGAATCTAGAGGGGAAACAATAATCCAATTTGCTAATTTGCCTGATTTCGGGACAAGTTGATATGAACAAATTATGCGTAGGTAACAAAAGTCATAGTTAGGAAAATATATGTAATCTAACTAAACCAAGATAAATAATTATTAAAATAATATTTTCGGAGTAAACAAGTAATTTCGCTACGCAAAGGTGAACTTTGATAGAGATATGTAATGAACCTAATTGAACCTTTTCTGAAAACACCCAGACTCCCCGTCTTATATCGCCTTAACAAATTATTGTGTAGGTACTATAGTCAATTCAGCGAATCGATTCACTTTCGTCAGCATCTGTGATATATGCATTGTCAGTTAGATTATGCAATAAGGAAAGGTGAAAGTAAATTAAAAAGGATTTCAAGACAACTTAGCTTAATCTAAAAACTCAGAAAAATCAGAATTTAAAAAAAACTGTCTTTCTGTTAAAATTTGTAATTTGGTTTACATGGATGACAATATCAAACTTTAGTTTTTTGGAAACCTAATTAATAAAATGTTACTTTCTCCAAGTGTGATCGGAACCCTTGGTGCTCGAGTCCTATTCGTACTTGACCGTTTATTATGTAGATAGAAGGTAGATCAGACGTAATGATAATTTGATACCCCGTAGAGACCGCGACCTAGGCAACATCGTTCAAGTTGATTCAACTTTCATCAGGTTCTCGATGTCAAAAGAATAATCATGTAAAAAAGCTTCATTAGTGTTCCATACAATTTTTATTTCTCTTCTTTTTCTAGTCACTAAGAAAAACGTTGTTTACTTTACTGAGAAACCTAAAACTCAAATAAACCCTGTTTATATCAATAGACCGTCAACCTATTTTACGCTGAGAGTGCGCAGCCGAAGAAAAACAAAAACACGTAAAATTTTGTTTACACGTTCTCGTAGCACTTGTCTACGGCGTAGCATTTCAGCTACGACGTAACTGATAAAAGTGGGCGGCTTACGGTGGAGAAAGACATCCGCCAACTTGAAATGAAAGCGTTGGCAGAACACAACAGTAACTATTTATGAAGATTACTGGAATACTGATCCACTCAGTAGGTTCATTACGTGCTAATAGAATCGATGCAATGTCTGCGAAGAAACCTTGGACTTTATTGTACCTACCGAAAACAGTGTGATTAGGCGTTTGTGGATTTGTATTGATGGTCCCTCTACCTTACCACATTTCCGTTTGAGTAGGCAAAGAATGAAACCTGTGTTCTGAACTGATTATATGCGGTCAATCATATAAAGAAGAGAAAGATCTGGGGGCGCGGGAAAGTTTGTTCTGTGTTGTCCGCCAAGTCGTAAAGTTTTTACAAACTTTATCAGTTTCAAGGCACCTCGATCAACGGATCACAATCATAACATAGCATGTACAGTTTGAGGACACAGATTTAGTAAAATTCACCCTGCTTCCCATGGTAATTAATTATCTCCTATTAAAAACATTTGGTCATCCTGTAAGGTTAACAAGCCCGTCTCTCTTCTTTGAAATAAGCATTTAGTTGCAAGTCCTACGCATCGCCAATAAATAAATAATATATAATACCTAGTACTTGTAAACAAGACGTAGAAACGTACACGTAATAGTGAGATTTTCCATGACGTCGCGAACTGTGAACTATGAACGAACAACGGAGTACGAAATGACTTCTGATTCAGATTAATCGCAACTTTTGATTACATATGCAATGTTCTGATAGGTTGGCAAAGTAATTATATCCACACTGTCCCTTCTTTGTTTGACTACTCCAATCATATTATTCATAATCATGTTTAGTGTTTCGTAACTTTAAAGGAAATAAACGGTCAAGTAAGAGTAGGGATACTTTGTATGTACTTAGGTTTCTAGATTTAAAAAAAGTATGATGTCATCCATGTAAAATTGTAAACCAAATTACATATTTTTACAGAAAGACAGAGCAGGTATCAGTTTTTTTATGTGTGATATAAGACCTTGCTTTGTGCCAAATTTCATGATTATAGGCCAATGGAAAACTCTATAGGTTTTGAGTCCCTTGTAATTACTATGCTCTTTTCTTAGATTCTCCGTGTCTTCCACGAAAAACCTTCAAAATTAATGTCTATCAGATAGATGATGAGGTGGAACGCCCGCTGAACTCAGGCGGGTGATATCTGTCAGATGCACCGATATCTTATGTATGGCCGATTTAATCTGAGGTAAATCATGTGAATTAGTAATTTTGTGTGTGGCAGGAAGTAAACGACAGCTGATATTCCAATCGTATCATATTCTTCCAATAATAGAGCAATATTTCTCAATCATGTCAGGAAGGCTTTATAATTTATCAAACATACATTACATTTCCCCATCACCAGAACATTTTACTTATACATTATACACCCCATGGCAACCAAAACAGCAGTGATTATCTCTTCGAGCGGTAATGGAGACCGGTGCATTTAGCTTGTAAGGCAGATGGCAGAATGGTTCTTCTCAAGTTCCAAGTCGGAATGTGTAACGTGAGTCGTCGGTATTTTTCCTCGTTTTGCAAGGACGGCTCGGATCGCCGATCGCGACGGTGGCCGGGTCACGCGGATTCCCACATGTACTTTCTTTAGGTTTATTCTACTTGAGACCTCGTGTGTTCATCGTGAGGGCACGATGCTTTTGTTTAGGTAGGGCGAATCTTATAATATAACTCAACGACGAACTGTGTCGTCTCAATATCAAAGGTTTTTTTACAAAGTTACATGATTTTAGGTCCACCGGCTTAGCCTGTGCGTTGTCTGTCAGTCACTTTATCTGTTAAAATAAGGTTGTAGATTTCACGTGTCTTTCGCGAAAAACAAGCAACGTTACCATATTATTTATGTACGGTGTAAAGAGGGATTTAATCTAAGTTAACTAAGGTGTTTATTCACCACATAATTTAATCTTTCACTCGGAATGGAGCCCTGCCTTTAGCTTGTGAGGCGGACGGACCACTTCTCAAGTTCCCAGTCTGAAGTCGTCCGAAACCCGTCGGTATTTTTCCTCGTTTTGCAAGCATGGCTCGGACCGCCGCCGATCGCGACGGGGCGGTGGCCAGATCACGTGGACTCTCAGATGTTGCTTAGAGTCGATACATTCAGGTTGAAATTATGTGTGTAGACCGTAAAGGCACGCTTCTTAACTTCGTGTGCGGTGATTGAATCCAATATTGATAATAATTGAAACAAAAAGTAAACTTTAGAAAAAACCGACTTCCACAAACCCTATTTGATTAGATTGAGTTTAATACAAACTGTAACCCCTTACAAACCCCCCCCCCCCCCTGGGGAATTATTTTTGTCAAATCCCATATCAGTGCTACCCCACGCTACTAAGGAACCCCTGTACAAAGTTGCATGGCTCTAGGTCCACCGGTTTAGGCTATGCGTTGCCTGCCCGTCAGCCACACATTGTATTTGTACCTAGTATGGAGCAGATCTGGTGGCCATATGTGGTCTTCATCAGCAGTTCCGCATCACAATATTATGCTTACCATGTGCATTTGCACGAGTAATTATGAAAAACACAAAAATCACTATAGGTCTGCCTATAATATTTGAAGAGTTCCCTCGATTTCTCCAGGATCCCATCATCAGATCCTGACCTGGTGTCAATGGGACCAATGGGAAGGTAAACCCTTTCAAATAAAAAATAATTTTCCAAATCGGTCCATCCGTTTAGGCGCTATCGGGGCACATACATAAAAAAAAAAACAAACAACCGGACGAATTGTAAACCTCCTCCTTTGGGAAGTCGGTTAAAAATACGCGCCTGCTAGACCACGTTTGTAGAACAATCATTTTATCAAACGCAAATTATTTTCAAAATATATCGAAAAAATCTCATCGATTTTAAGTCACTAGGTTTCAGAATTGTTATCAAATTATTTCATGTTCATGTAAGGTAAAGGTGGGAGAGCAACATACATAGATATATTATATTCCAAAAAATCTTTGGAATCCTTTACTTAGGTGCACAATATGTTGTTTTTTATATAGAACTGCATATAATATCTATGCCTAGTTAGACCTTGTCCTATTGTTTCGTGTCATACAACGTGACAACATGCATATTCACCTATAATTTCATGAGAGTCTGAGAAGCCCCCTTCTGCAGTGTTCGCAGCTCAATTATCTATACCTGTATAAACCTTTCGACTGGTGTCCTCAGAGAAAAGTCTGCGTGAGTACCAACGTGACTTTGTCCACGTAACCGCAGAGAACCCGCAAGCAACATGAGAAGGCCAAGGTACTCGTGTCAAGTGCCCAGACTAGGCACGTTTTCAGTCCGCGTCAAAGGCACAGTTGCGGTAGCGTGCGTTTTTAAATAGCGATAGAGTCCTTATATGCGATTCAATTTAATTCAATCCAATTCAATTCAATTCATTTATTTTCAATCGTAACCTTACAGCTAAACCATTTCGTTACAAAGGCGGTACTTAAAAAAAATACTTATCGTCGTTCTGTCATTCTCGATGAATTCAATTATCTTAATTTGCAACCGTTTTGCACAAACTTTTCCATTTTGATTTATCTATTGCAGGCTCCTTGAAAGGCATTTCTAACATGAATATCATGTCAATGTACGTGAATTCTTCTTTCGTTCAGAAACCTTCCTTCCTCCATACTCGATTTCTCAGTTTTTGATGAACATTTTTACATTAACTGTTTTCCGATGCCCTTTAATAGTAAGATCGTACTAATGAGTATCACTTTTAAGGGCTCTACTCACGATGCAACCTGGCTTGCAATTGGTCACTGCAACTCGAAGGCAGGTTGCATTTCTACCGCTAGAGAAGGACGGAACAGGAAGATAGACAGAGATGGAAATACAAGTTGCAGGCGACCGGTTATTATGGTTTTTTTCCGAATTCCGGAAAACGCTGAAATACGTAACTCATTATTTTTGCCGCAGGTACTCAATTCATACGAAATTTTATGCAAATATGTCCAGTAATAAGAAGTTTCATAAAACTTTCATCCCCTATTTCACCGCCTTGGGGGTTGAATTTTGAAAAATACTTCCTTAGTAAATGCTTACGTCATAACAGAAACATGTGTGCGATATTTTAAGTTTCTAGCCCCGGGTTTGGCCTGTGCCTTGTTAAATCTGTCAATCACTTTTGACGTATTTGTAAAGTTCCATATAAACTTACATCCCCTATGAATTTTGAAAAATCCTTCCTTATTGGATGCCTACTTCATAAGAGGAATACGTGTGCTAAATTTTAAGTTTCTATTCTAGCCCTAAGGGTTTGGCCTGTGCGAACCGCAGATTGGGACACGTTTGCAGAATCGTGTTCAGCAGCTAATCAGTCTCAAAAAACCCTGTGTCAAAAAGTTTCACTAAATTCCGTTAGCTGTTGGAAGCAGAAGCAATTTGAGAAATAACCGCCAGTCATCCACCAATAAACCAAAGCCGAAGGATGACATATTTTTGTTGCAGTGAATGATCTCGTGAATGATAAAGAGGTCCAGTCGTAGGTATATTATTTTTCGCTGAGGTCAAATACGCCTTCTAATACATGGTTACTTACTACACTCTCTTGGTGGTATGAAGCCATAACGCTTGTATGCATCGGCGATTTAAGGGTTGTTTAAATATAGAATTATGTTGAAAGGCCAAAGGTCGCTTCGGCCGTTATGTGACGATGAGTATCATAAGCTGGTGACGTCAAAAGAGATAACATGCTATAACATACAGTCGAGATAGGTATATGTACCTATCTACTGCGGCGATTTATGGCTGCCAATGCATGACACGAAGATCGAAGAGTTCCAGCAAACTGGAGCTAGGTCGTGCCTCCGGGACATGGCCTTCTTTATTCTTCATGGGTTTCACTAGCAAATTACGCTTGGTTCTCATACATTTCACCGTGTTTGAGTCGTCTTCTTAATCTATGGTCTGTGGGGTGTCCGGGGTGTCCCCATACAAGAGCCACGTTCTTTGTACTTTTTCTTGTACGATGGTGCCGAACCCGTCGTGTGTGTCTGATTAGCACTTGGCCGATTATTATTAAAGGAGATCATTCGTTGATGTCCAAGCGATAAGCGACCAACAAATATTTTTTTGTATTGGCTTTTATCGACTTTCAATGGCCTATAGAAACAAAACCATGGAGCGAAGGTTAGGTGTTATAGTAAAAAAACTAGGATTGATGTGTTCTGTCCGAATATAACACTTTTTTCTTCTGTTCGACCCCTTCACTTTTGGCCCAAAATGAATGATCTCTTCTTTATGTCTGAGGAGAAAGTAACAATATTCTACTGGCTGATCTCTACACCCTGTGTCAGTATAAAACTTCGTGAAGGCTGGAACGAAGACTGAAACTTCGCAAACGCGTGGGATGGGACGATGGGACATCCTTAATCATGATTAATGAAACAAAACCGGAAAGGAGGCTTTTCCAAATCGTTTATTAATTACGTAGGTCAAAGATCCGAGAACTTAATAGCCTGCAGCAAGAACCATTCCTCCCTATGAACTTTCGCTCAAACTTATTATTACAAAATATTGTTTACTGTTTTCCATCTTTTCGTTAGTATTTTTTAAAGCTTGCTCTTCGCCTTTGACAACTACTCGTTTTTTATTTGATCTTTAGCTTTATGTCCACGAACACATTCATTTATGTGAAGTACTTAGTAGGTACACACTTGTACTTACTTAGAAATGTTGTTTTACTGAGTTGTAAAATGTTCCAATAGTTTCATATTGCTTTGAATCCTACTCTAAAGGGCATGACCCTATGATAAAATTTGTGTCAAGGACCTTTATTTGCAAAAAGAATCCCTTCCTCTCTTGAAAATATTCAGAACTCCTTTGTCGCAGCAAAACCAACACAAACCTTAATCTTCTTTACTGTTTAAATACTAGGAGGTGTAAATATTGATACTTGAACTGGGATCACGTATGTTCTCGTGTATTACGTTTTAATACATTCATCTTCTTCTGATACCTATGTTTATCACTAAAATATAAAAATATAAAAAAATCTCACTAAGTAATGTAAAAGCGCACAGACTTCGAACTATAAAGATACTAACTTTTTAATGTACTCGTATAACACAAAAAACATCACGGAATAATGCTTTTAAAAATAAATAATAATATTTTCATGAAATTCAACCTTTTCTGAAAATTTCATGAAATGGTCGGCCAGGATCATGACATGGTTGGGAATTTCATGATAAATGATCTTGATCATAGACAAATAATTATGATCAACATTACAATAGTGAAATTAAATAGTAATACACGGAGCAATACAACCGAAGAACTTGCCATGCCTTATGTATTATCGCTAAGTAAAGTATCCTACCTGCCTTACCTGCCAAAATATTTGTATCCAACCGCATATCCTATTTTCCGCTTTGCCACCGAACCTTTGCTGGAAAGATGAATGGGCCCCTAGAACTTGCTAGAACACTGATCATTGATCAAGAACAACTGGAGCGTATTCATCCATATACTCTATTAATTCCATCGCGACCTTTCCATTTAATATACGAGTATAAACAGAACGGGCGAGTGAAACAACCTCCAGAGATCGGAAAGTACCCGTACCTGGGCTCTCGTAATTTTTGTATCTGTGTGCAGGCTGCAGAGGGTGTGCGAGGCTGTGATCTAGTTTTGAATGGGCTGGCGGAGGCTTGGCAGTGACGTCATGAGGCCTTATGACGTCAGCATGGAAACTAGGTCGCGCGGTCGACGGCCCCGCCGCCGCTGCAGTCGTAGCGTTGAGTTGGTTGAGTGTCCTTGCTTCCAGGCTTAAATGGGCGAAAGTGCAATTTTATAACATTTTAATTTAAAGGCTAATTCAACCTATTATTTACTTTTTTCCTTTCGACAAAAATTAAACCTAGGTTGTTAGAGAACAATATCAATACGAGAAATCCATAGCAAAAAGAATCAGCACTCAACCGTATCCGAACGAAGATAATTAGGGAAGTATTGCCATTTTTTTTCTAGGCAATTAACTGGCTGATTGGTCGTACCTACGGTATACGGCTGAGCTGACACAAATATAAAATTGTCATAACAGTGCAAATTGGAACATTTACCTAACATAAGAACGTCAAACGATAATTATTTTCCTTAAAAATGGTGACGACATAACTAGGCCAAAGTTCATTGTACTCTCGAATATGACTGAAACCCAAATAAATACGTCATGTTGAATTCCAGAAAAAGGAAAACTTTTACCCTTTTTGTACCGGAAAATGGAACGGAGACTCCAAACCGGACGCCGCGCCGGAAGGTCCGAACATTTTAGTAAAGGAAAATATTATTATTACTGCTTTGAAATAGATAAAGAATGCCGTAGAGTATGACTTTCAGCTTACCTCACAACCCTGAGGTTTCCCGATGTTTACATGCCGGGTTCGGTATAGCATATTAATATTGGACTATAAAAACTGGAGATCTCTTTTCTACAATGCCCCTATTTTGAAGTCTAAAGAACGTTTCTAGCCTGTCTGTTATCATTAAACTCAAAACTCACGGGATCAATATTGTTAGGAAATCTCGAATCGCATGCATTTTGTGTTGTCGTCGAGCATGTATGACTTGTAACTTTGTCTATAGCGTAGTCGGCAGAGACTTTTACCTCGAGAAAATTCCGAATTCAACGAAACTTAAGTATGTTGTTTGTGACTATTCAGTAGTGCTACACCTAATTTTCTGAACAAATAAAACTTGAGGAGGGGCGAAAAACCGAATAATTTTTTGGGACTTTTACCAGTTTATTACGTTTAATTCAAAAACTGCCAATAATTGTAAAATAGGTTCAGTACTTTAACTTTTATCGGTATCCAAAATACTCCCAAAACAATCAATCCATAGAATGAACGGGTATGGCCCAAAACCTTTTGGACCTGAAAGATGCTCTGGAAAATGCAATAGCGATATAAATAGTAGGTATAGCGTAGAAAAAGATTCTATGCAGATGTGGCCTGGTAAATACAAGAAATGAAACACATACTGATTGATTCTATTGATTTATTGATTTGTGAATATCTTGGACCCCAATAAAAGTCAAACGACTGGACCAATTTTAGTATTTCTTTTTGTTATCGACGCGAAATTTTGTCATATTTGATTCACTCATACACTATTTCTTACAATTATTGCCTTTTTTAATTAAACGTGAAAAACTGGAAGAATTCCCAAAATATTTCGGGTATTCGCCTCTCCTCAAGTTAGCACAGGCTTTATTTGTTCGGAAAATTGGGTGTAGCAATACTGAACAGCCACAAAAAACATAGGTACCTTCTTAAGTTTCGTTTAATTGGGTTTTTTTTTAATGGACTGAATAGCTGCCGACTGGGGTACTAGCTGGCCGTGACACCTTTAAATTTTTCATTGACTTAGTTTAAAATTACCAAAATCCAACAATTTTAGAGTTACACCCATAACCACTGACATCATCAGTAACCCGCATTCATTGAGCCCCATGTAACTAGGTCAGAGCTCGCTGCATTCCCGGGACTGCGCCCTCGGAGCCCGGGATCGATGGTTAGCGTCAATGAGGGACACCCTCTGCCTCCCTGCGACCTCGGGCTCCGATGGGCTATAAATAAACCCGCTGAAACACTGGTCCTTGGATGGAGGCCGTTGTTGAGCGCCTGTTTAAAGTCCTCAGGCAATCCGCAGATGAAGGTTGCTGGTGAGTTTGATATTCAATGACGTCAGGCGTACTGTTGGGGCTGAAAGTAAGCCGAAGGTTGATGGTAAACAGACGTGTGGTTATGTATGTGTGCATATATTTTGTAAGGATGAATTCAGATACATAATAGTAGTTTATGAAACTGTTGCATAATGAGGGGTATTAAAACATAGGTGAGGTTTTTAACAGTATCTCACGAGAGTTTTACCTAGTTATGTGCAGTTTCATACTTAAGTGTCTCTCCTACAAAAATCAAAGTTACAACACAACAATATTTCCACATAAATCAGTGCTTAGACTTCATTTGACTACGCTGTCGGCAGGGCCCTGTCTGACTCACTGTCTCTTTCTAGTCGTTCCATCAGAGTGAGACGTCTATACAAACAAAACGTTGTCACGCCACGTTGACTTTTTGTTGCCGCCAAAACGCAGCATATCACAGCGCATGCGCGGAGCATGGGCCACATTATCAAACCTCAGATCAATGAACCTCTTTGTTTAAATCTTCCTGCCTGCCTCCAAGTAGGTACTTATCAGACACGGAGTGGCTGTTTGGCTGTCAACTATAGCTAAAAAAAAACTTTCCAACGATACAGACTATCAAACACCTTGGCTGTATGGTTTCATGACCCTTGCCTTTCCCAAAGAAAGTAGAACTGTGTCGTTATGGAAAAAAAGTATATAAAACTAGTTTTGTTTGAGAAATAGTGTTATTATTTTAAAAAAATGATTACTTGCGTTTGTAAAGTACGTCATTATTAATTCGATTTCAAGTTTGTAATTCGAACTTTATGACATGAGAGTAGATAAAGTAGCTAGTTGACTATTTTATATTTTTACATGTTTTTTCACCAACAACTGTACCGTTTTCATAGACTGACTCAAACACAAACTCAAATATATATTTTTTTGCCTCTTCTCTACGTTGGACCACTGTGAGAGACTGAGACTTTTATTAACTTCTATGTGATATGTATCTTTTGTTAAGTCGAGCTTTTGATTTTATGATTATGGTACCTATGTACTTTTTGACCTAGTTTATCGAGGTGAATGGCGAATAAACCTAAGCTTGTAAGCACTTTTGTTTGAACGTAACCTAAATAATGCTCTATTTGAACTAAAAGCCACATAGAAAAATTTGTCCAGCTTCAAGCGGGTCATCTCATCTTACAAAGGACTATTTATAGGCGTTACTTTGGTAACTGAGACCTAAGAAAGGGCATGCCAATGCTACTTAGGTCAAAAAGTAAAATGGTTAAGGAATAGGGACTAATCTACTTTTCCTCCAACTACGCTGAGAGCCGTTGAATTGTAACTCTCGTAAAATAAAATACATGGCGTTTTGAACTTTTCCTATAAGGACCGTTGAAATTGATATTTATACAAATACTATTACTGCTACTTGCTATTACTTTTATTGATACTTCACATTTTTAATTTACAAAGCGATGTATTCTGTATGCTATAAGTAAATGATGTTGAGAGGGAAACCGGTCTTGGCGAAAATAGTAAGCAACAATGTTTGTTCTATTCTAAGTCTCTTCAAAGTGCTTAGCGATGAAGGTCGCAGACCTCTTACGGAACCTGTAAATTCCACTCGAGTATTTATAGTATTACTGTATATTATTATTACTTATATAGATATTATTACTGTATAGTATACTGACATACAACATTTTAAAATTGTAGAGAACCTGCTG
Source organism: Argyresthia albistria (assembly GCA_963457715.1). Lineage (NCBI taxonomy): Eukaryota > Metazoa > Arthropoda > Insecta > Lepidoptera > Argyresthiidae > Argyresthia > Argyresthia albistria. The sequence goes on from OY735265.1 coordinate 5,907,613, forward strand.
TAATTGTATTTTTACTTTCATATTCACACTTAGGTAGGCGTAGGATCAGGTACCTAACTAGTAGAATGACAAGCCTGGCACAAACTTCAATACGAGGTATTTGGTATTCTACTATAATTGAAACAAAAAGTAAACTTTAGAAAAAACCGACTTCCACAAACCCTATTTGATTAGATTGAGTTTAATACAAACTGTAACCCCTTACCCCCCCCCCCCCCCTTGGGGAATTAATTTTGTCAAATCCCATCACAGTGCTACCCCACGCTACTAAGGAACCTCTGTACAAAGTTTCATGGCTCTAGGTCCACCGGCTTAGGCTATGCGTTGCCTGCCCGCCAGCCACGCATTGTATTTGTACCTAGTATTGAGCAGATCTGGTGGCCATATGTGGTCTTCATGAGCAGTTCCGCATCACAATATTATGCTTACCATGTGCATTTGCACGAGTTATTATGAAAAACACAAAAATCACTATAGGTCTGCCTATAATATTTGAAGAGTTCCCTCGATTTCTCCAGGATCCCATCATCAGATCCTGACCTGGTGTCAATGGGACCAATGGGAAGGTAAACCCTTTCAAACAAAAAAATAATTTTCCAAATCGGTCCATCCGTCTAGGCGCTATCGGGGAACATACATAAAAAATAAAAAAAAATAAAAAACAAATATCCGGACGAATTGTAAACCTCCTCCTTTGGGAAGTCGGTTAAAATAGTAGATTGTTTACCAAGGGAGTAAAGAACTATTTTTAGGGCGAGAGTGTTTTTTTAATCCTGAGCGACCGAGGGATTCTAGAGTTGAGTCCCGAGTGTAACGAGGGACTCAAAAGTAGAATCCTGAGAGAGCGAGGGATTCAAAGTACATCACTCGAGCCAAAAATAGTTTTTACTCCTGAGGTGGACACTCTACTTTTCATCACCCTCTATGAGAAAAGTAGTAAGTAATCAATAAAATAACATACATGTACCTATACAGGGTGTAACAGAAAGGGGTGTACAAGCGAAAAGAGGGACATCATTCTGAACAACTTTTACTATGGGATCGACTTGATCAGAGCAACTTTATTTTTAACTCAGTACATTTCGGGCCTAGCGCTCAGCTGATCTGTATGGTGGAGTGAAAAATAAAGTTGCTCTGATCAAGTCGGTCCAATTGTGAAAGTTGTATCTGCTACACCCATATGGGTAAATTTACACTGATACACTAGCTACTGTACTTATCATAAGATCTTTATAAACGTGTAATTTATGGCAATGAACGACTGAACTGAACTGAACTGAAAATGATGTCCCTAACAACCTTCTTTCGGCTTGTACACCCCTTTCTGTTAGACCCTATATTTATTTACACAATTGTCGTGATATGTTGTGTGTGTAATGGTTTGTTGGAAGAAATCTCTTGTTATCTGTTATAAGTTTTCTGTATGTCATCCACATAGTTATAGATTGTTTAGTATTGGCTAAATCTTGAAAATTAGTTCATAAAGCATTTTCAAATAACCACTAGTTTTTACATACCAGATCTTGTATTTGTCATTCGCGTTTGTTGCTATCATCTGGAGTTAGACACTCACTTTCACTCATATTATTTACTCATATCCGCAAACGAAATTGAAATAATTACAGCATTCAGATTTGGCGCGCTTTGTTTACAAATTTTCCACAACTTTTTTAATTATTTGGTCCGTGTTTCGATAACAATTCTGTAAGGTTGTTTCTCTGTTGTCACCAATCGGTGTCAATCGATTCGGTCGATCGGATTATCTAATCTGTGTCGAGTACGCATTTTAGTACAAACTTTTTTTTTATTGGCTGCGTTTAGAATCGATCTCTCTTTTAATTGGGTCTGTCAGCCTGAGTGGTAGTGAAACTGATTAGTGACAGCATTTTTTTTTCCTTTGTACTGGCAACAAAATTAAAAAGTTACTTTTAGTCCCTAGGGACTAAATGACCTACTTTAGTCCCTGTTTGCCGGGACTAAAGTAGATCTTTTTGAATAGATGTGATGAAAATACAATTATTTGTAGATAGATACGCTATTCGTCTTTGTTCCTTCTATCGTAGGGCGGCATCCCAGCCACGCGCACTTTCCCTGCGCGATTGAACGTAGGTGTAAAGGCAACTAATGACGCGACGACGACTACGTCCAAATATAAACATCGGACTTATTTGTTGGGGAATACTGTACCTACCTAATTATCGTTGACCACGACCACTATGGTCTGTGGTTGACCATCTACTGTCATCTATCTAGCCCTTAGCCCTTCATTGTGTTAGAACATAAATAGTCTCAAATAACATTTTCATTTCTTTCATAGCCTTTGAAAAAAGTATTTCATTTTAAGACATTCATTTACTCGTATTTTGTTAAATCCTCAAAACAAGGATTTTATTTATTCCTTGATAGAGTATACGTCACATCCAAATCTAATCCTTGTTTACCTTTGGATTTTAGTACAAGGACGCTTCTGCACAAAATTAACCAAATATCGGAAATAAACGGGTTCAATGCCTTTTTGTTCCGATTACAAAAATATGAACGTGACTATAAAAATACGAGTTTTCGCTCCCTCCTGAATTCGTGACAAAAATGCGATATTTTTGCTGTCCCGCATCTTTACCCTGTTGTGTTTGTTCGTCGCAGCCATCCTTCATAAAATAGATATTTATTTAGACCGACAAATTTTGACTCCAACTACTTAAATCATTTGTCAGTGTATAAAGGCTGGTTCTTTAGTTTCTTCTAAAACCTCATTTAAGACAAATTTTACGATTTTTTTACGTTGTTGCTGGTCCATTTTGAACTAACTACTAAATCTGGGCTAAATTTTGTAATTTCACGTATAAACTATTACTAAAAATTAAAGCATTAACAACTAAAGCACTAAAGACGTGTAAACCAGCCATAAAATACGTAGGAAGTGCCTACGATTTGTGTACGCCTACAAATGACTAAGGTAGAGTTAATGTTTGTCGATCTTTACTTATTGTTACGAGGAATGCGTGACATGTTAACAGTTATACTTAGGTTAACCCTCTCACTATCCGCTCGGAAAGACCAAATTATAGAAAGGTATCCAATGAAGTCAAACATAGTTGTTGTAACATATTCAATAAAAGTTGTTTCCAATGATGATAATCCATCCCGCGGGATGCCACGGCATTATTTTAAATCATGTCAATTTGTGTCTTATTTCTATACCGATACGTTTGAATGTCCATTGGTAAAAATTTAAAATCCCTTGCTACCGTCCCAGTCTGCGTAGGCTATTAGATAGGAAATCCAGGGTTATCTCCTCAGTTTCCAACATATTTCTAAAGTTCAAACCTCAGGTAACTGCTCTCAGCTTTATCAGGATGGCACAGTCGATATTTTCGTATTTTCGTTGTGATTTGTTAAAATAAAAATATGGTAAGAATATTAAATCCTAATGTTACAGCAGCAAATCTTCTATGGGTTCTAATTAACCCTCTCGCTCCGAGACGTCCATTATTCTCCATTGTAAGTCCGTTCGGCCTATGTCCTTATAACTATCGGTATACTCCGATTAAAGTCCCGTTATAACAAATCACTGCATCTCAGCTATTTACAATGACGGCTTTAGCATATTAATTCTATCTCTTTTGACTCGCTTGAGATAGCTCTACGAGCTGAGTGCGTTTACTAACTCGCGCCCAAGAGATCCTTGACGATCTATGCAAGAATTTATCTTCTGATGAAATCAGTTCCGAAAACTCATCGTAAAGTAATATTCCACTCCAATCGAGATACTTACTTAAGTTATCCATAAAGAGCCAACATATTTCCTTGGGGTCAATAAACTGGTTTTCCAAGCAATGAAGGAAAAAAATACTATTTATAAACGTTCACTTCAAAAGAAAGAAACATAAACATGGACGTTTATACAGGGTGTAACATAAAGGGATAAGTCGAAAGAGGGTTGTTAGGAACATCATTCTGGACAACTTTCACTATGGGACCGACTTGATCAGAGCAACTTTATATTTTTAAAAGCTTTTATTTAACTTGCAATGTATGTATGTATGTCTGTATGTCAGCAGTATGTATGTTCGCGTCAAATTTGTCGGCTTGAATTTGACCCACTTCCCGTTATCCGATTGAGCTGAAATTTTGCATACGTATGTAAATTGGATGATAATGCAATATTTTTTTGATTTGGAGCTGATCTGATGGAGGCGGAAGGTGGCTATGGGAACTCTGTCATAAAACATCGCAACACCATCATGTTTGGGCTTGTTTGATTCGTCTTGACAAATACTTTGGTAGGTACTATTATTTTTTATGACATGTTGCTGATCTGATGCTGGATCCAGAAGGTGGCCATGGGAACTCTGTCACCATACGACGACGCAACCCTATCGTGTTTGAGTGCTTGTCAAGACGAATAAAATGGTTGATTCGTCTTGACAAGCACTCTAATTCTAGATTAGAGATTTAGTTCTGTCATGATAAAGACTAAAAAGTAAAAAATCATTTTTAAATAAAGCTTTTATTTAATGCATAGATAATATACTATATACATTTTTTTATTTATTTATTTATTTATTTAATTAAACAATAATTTTAACTTGGTAAGGTACATCAGAACACCACTTAAACCACTGGGGTTTGTGTGCGGTGTGATCTACTCATTAATTATAGTATCTAATTTATAACATCATTTAAATATTCAATTCATTAATAAATCAATTACGCAAATACATATTATTCAATGGACATAAAATTCAATATTCAATAGGCATACATTTCTCAAGAATTATCTCTTTCTAATTTTGATAAAAAAGTATGATTTGAGTTTGTTTTTAATATTAATCTGACTGATTGAATCCCTAAAGTCGGTAGGTAGGTTATTTATTAATCGCGTCATCATAATATATACTATATAATATAATATATAATGACGCATTTGATTGAATTGAAATGTTATTTTCTTCTCTTTGGGGCATTAAATAAAAGCTTTTTTTTATGTTTCTTTTACTTTTAATTTATTATTAACTCAGTACATTTCGGGCCTAGCGCTCAGCTGATCTTTATGGTAGAGTGAAGAACAAAGTCGGTCCCATAGTAAAAGGTTTTCAGAATTATGTCCCTAACAACCATCTTTCGGCTTGTACACCCTTTCTGTTACACCCTGTATAGATTATTTTTTCTTCATTGATTCGCAAATGTCGTGTACCGACTATCAATCGCTTGAGTGGAACATTAAGTAGAATGAAACAGATTTTGAGTACAAGTTTGGCGGACACTTAGTAGTTACAAAGTTTAGAATAGAGAGCAAAGATTGGATATCGGGTGAGACCAAAGAAAGTAATTCATTCAAGTAAAATACTTTTCTTTATTATTTATTGCTGAAAAACGAGGCTGTCTAAATACTAACTCTAACAATTCGATCCAGTCAGTTTGAATAGTATAGGATACTCTAGGGTTCTTTGAAATCATTAGCATACTAAAAGTTCAGTAACCTTTATAAAAGGGACCATACACCTTACGCAGAGTATCTTATTTCAAAAGAGATCCATCATCATTAGCTTCAGGCGCGCGCGACGCACAGTTGGCGTTTTAAAATGAAACGGTAAGCAGTAAGCAGCCTATAGATGAGAATAAAATATCGGAAATAAGGAATTAATGCACTCAAACATCTATTTATATCTATGTAGTTTCAATTATCTCCCTACGACACTTTAGGTTGCCATACTAACGAGCATTTTCTGTCCTATACCCATATATTTACGACATCATTACGATTATGATGACGAGGATTTATGATGTCTTCTACGCTTTCTATTGTATTTTGAATAAAGCCAGTAATGTATTGTTTATGAATTGAGCTACACTTTGAGTATGAGTTTTTGAGATATATAGCTACAACAAAATAATAATATACTTCATTACCGATGATGAATTCCAACTAATCTAAACCAAACCTTACAAGGGTTTCAGCAAGATGCTTTCAGACAAGCCCCTGAATGGCGAATTTCTACACAAAGCCAGTCCGGGTATATCCCTGACCTGAGATGCGTGACCTATAATTACTTCTTAAGTCATTAAAGGTCAAAGACTTTAACCACTGAAATGAACCGTCCAACCGCTTTCATACAAAATGCTGACATCTCATTGGTTGACAGGATTTTTAAATGTTCATAAGGCCGGATTATCTTTCAAGCTCGTCTATCGTCTATGTGGGTTATTTATTTAATCGTATGGCTCTAGTGAATAGGCTACAGGGGAATATTTAATGAACTAAGCCAGTTGGCTGCGTCAGGAGGAAGGTCAAACAGACGGTCGTTATGTGGGTGAGTAGTATGTATGTGTCCAGTCAGTAACAGAAACAGACAGACGCGGATATAATATGTCGTAGCCATTTTCGTCAAATTTGGCCATATCACGGTATGGCCAGCCATTTCATGATATGGCCAAGCCATTTCTGGCCATATCATGATATGGCTGGTTTTAATGAAAACATGTATTTTTAAAAGCATTGTTATTCAGCACTAAGTGATGTTTTTTATGTCATACACGTCAAACTAACACGAAGAATATTCGGGGGCTACACTGCGCTCACCCCCTTTAGTCTTCACCTTAACTACCGCAGTGTTTTCCCTAAAAGATTTCACCTTTTTTTGACATTTCACGTTAAAATATATAAATTATTGGTATATATGAGAGATCGTTTTTAGGGTTCTGTACCCGAAGGGTGCCAAACGGGACCCTATTACTAAGCCTCCGCTGTCCGTCTGTCTGTCTGTCTGTTCGTCTGTCACCAAGCTGTACTTATCTCATGAACCGTGATAGCTAGACAGTCGAAATTTTCACAAATGATGTATTTCTGTTGCCGCTATAACAACAAATTATAATAACTAAAAAACAGATGATAATAAATATTAAAGGGGGCTCCCAATGGCTCCCATACAACAGACATGATTTTTTTGCCGGTTTTTATAGATAATGGTATGGAACCCTTCGTGCTCTAGTCCGACTCGCACTTGGTCGGTTTTTTTAGAGATAAGCTCGCCTTTGTACACTATTTTTATTTACTTTTTGTGCGCAATAAAAAAAATATGAAATTATGTTTCCAAGGTAAGTATGTGAAAATTGTGCAATGTCCTAAACGAAGTAATATGATGAAAGTTTCTACTTTTACAGTTTTATTGTGTCTGAAAAGCTTTGGTGAAGAAGAGCATTAAAAATACACAGGGGCGTTGTACCTGCGAGAAACAAATATTAATTTTTTATTTATTTACAATAATTATTGGTGCCATCACAGCCAAAGCCAGGTCGACACAAAATTACAAAATTACACCTACAATAGAATTCAATATACTCCAGAAAGTGATTATCTTGTAATACTTGCTCTATGCCTATGCTTGTACCTACATATGTAGCTCCTTACAAGCTTCTGTCGTTCCTGATGAAGAAGAGCGATGCGATATTGCAAAATAAACAAGAGTACTCGACTGAGGTCATTAACCTCTCTGCTACGAATCTGATAAGACATCGAACAATTCCATGTGCTGTTATTGTGTTCTCCGATACTTTGTTATTTGTTTATTTATTTGAAATAGGCACTTACAAATAACATCGGTCCTTGTTAGATCATTGGCTTCTATGGCACTTACTCGCTTACTTACTTTATACTTTATTGCACAGAAAAACATATTACAGACACTTAATATTGGAAATAACCGGCCAAGTGCGAGTCGGACTCGTGCACGAAGGGTTCCGTGCCATTATCTATAAAAAACCGCAAAAAAAATGTATGGGAGCCCCCCCTAAATATTAATTTAATTTTAATTTAATTATTTATATTTTAAGTAAATAATATACTCAATATTTTGTGAACATTTTAAGCGTTTACCTGCTACCATTATCAATATCGAGCAATAATGAGCAAAAAAATCACGTTTGTTGTATGGGAGCCCCCCTTAATATTACATTTCTTTTGATTTTTAGTATTTTTTGTTATAGCGGCAACAGAAATACATCATCTGTGAAAATTTCAACTGTCTAGCTACCACGGTTCATGAGATACAGCCTGGTGACAGACGGACGGACGGACGGACGGACGGACGGACGGACAGACGGACAGCGAAGTCTCAGTAATAGGGTCCCGTTTGGCACCCTTCGGGTACGGAACCCTAAAAAATACATGCACAAAGGCACTCGTCATACACCACGCCTTCATGCTTACATAATACCCACATAAAGATTATTTATTGCACAGAACCATAAAAATACAATAACAAAAATATTATACGCAAAGGCGAGCTTATCTCTAGAAAGAGATTTCAACCAGCAAACCTTCCCCATATTTCAGGCGTAAATACAAACAAACTTTGGCAGTATGGTCATTTATTAACACGCGTAGGGTGGTGAGGGGTTGGTAATTTTAGCCCCTAAGGGATGGACTATTAGGCGATGGTCGAAAGGAGTCATGTTAGCCGAACACGTTATAAACAGGCCAGTGAACGAGGCATTGACACCGTTGCAAAATTTTCCGGGTCCTGACGACAAGTTTCCCGGCCGGGTTCAACTTGATTTCCGGATACTTAAGTAACTCTCAGATCGTGAACTTTCGACTGTTTTTAAATGTCCTAAAAATTTTGTCATTTGTTTGTTCTTATTTTCTGAAATTTTAAAATTATTTCCACTAAAAGTACGAGCTCTTTTTACCTACAATATTTAGAACATGCTCATATTCCCGTGATCGATTCGATATGATATTCGTGAAGATGATTGCCCGGATATAATCTGTGCATATTTCGTCTTACTAAATGTGATAATCAGCAGCAGCTGATGCCTGCCCATCATGACTATAGAACGTATCCATTATTTATTTACAAGTGAACCTACAAAAAATATTATTTTAAAATGCACATTTTGGCTCCTATGATATCTATTTCATCCAATTAAATTGCATCGAAAATAGGAAATACAGTTCAATTAAAACTTGTTTCCTTGTTGTCTAACTGATGTTAAGAGGGTTCATACAAATGCGAATGTTTACCTGAAAGCTGCGTAGGGGGCGTCCATTAATTACGTGAGGCGTTCAGAGGGGGGAGGGGGTCAAGCCGAATCTCATCTAATCTCACGTTAGGGAGAGGGGGTCTGAGCAAATATCACGTAATATTTTTCTCGCAAGAAACAGTTAGATTGCGAAAAAAAATGGGTTTTAAGTGAAAAATATCCTCCACGAAAATACAGGGTTACTTTTGGACCCCTAGCCAAAAGTTGCTATTATTTAATGGACATCATTCTGAGCAACTTTCACTATGAAACCGATTTGATCAGAGCAACTTTATTTTTCACTTCTCCATACAAATCCACAAAGTTGACCCACTCAGGTAAAAATGTACTGAAAAGTGAAAAATAAAGTTGCTCTGATCAAATCGGTATCTTAGTGAAACTTGCTCAAAATGATGTCCCTAAAATAATAGTAACTTTTGCCTAGGGGTCCAAAAATAACCCTGTATAGTCATATCTAATAAACAAATTATATTTTTTTAATAAATCCATCCAACAATTCCAACACCTTTACAATAGAAACAGATTTTTCAAAATCTCACGTGAGATTGTGGGTCGGGGGAGTGCTTTGAGTAAAATCTCACGAAATCTCACCAGGGGGAGAGGGGTGGTCAGAAAATCCCCGAAAACCCCTCGCGTAATTAATGGACAGCCCCTTTATTTGCACAACCAAAAATGAAATAATGGAAGCAATTTAACTAACAGAAAGTTTTCTCATCAGCAGGGTAATGCGTACCATCAATCGTAACATCGCAGTAAGTTGTCACCATGCGTTACATCCGTGTTGGGAATAGAGGCGTTGAACTAATATGGTAATCCTTACTCGTGTAGTTTGTTTAGAAAGTGAATGACTTCTTGTTTAGCAAATTTTAATAAATAGGTAGACAACAACAGGGGCGTTTCTTGAGACGCAGGCGAGGCAGACCACACAGATCAAATTTTACAAGACAGCAGGCTGGGTACTCTCGCGCGTCAAACAGAAGCAACTTGTGCGCTTGCAACACGCTTTGCTTTTGGCTCGCGGAGATAGGTGGAACTAACGCTTCTTGAAAGATTCGTTGCAATAAGTTGCATACATTTCCAACGATCTTTATGGTGCAAACTGACCAAAACGTGACAAGGTGTACCTAATGTAACATTCGCATCGAGCATGTTGACCATCGAGCAGGGAGCCAGGAACAGTTTACGCTCGTTGCTCGCTGGTTTTACCGTAACACTACGTACTGACTGCATGAATGCTCGCTGTGTAATGTAACATGTAATGCTCGCTGTGTAATGCGTAACGTAACGTCGTTGGTCAGTTTTCACCTATAAGCGCGCGGTGAAGGTGGTGGAACTAACGCTTTATGATGATGAGTGAAGAGGAATGAAATGGTTTAAGATCCGAAGAGAGCTCGACTTTCATCCATCTGTTACTGCGATGAAACTTGTTTTTTTTTTATAAAATTTTGTATGATAGAAAATACATCACGAGTGGTTTGTCTAGCAAAATCCTGGCAAGGCTATGATTAATTAATGAATGGTCAAGTGCGAGTAAGATTTGCGCGCTAAGGGTTCCGATCACACTTGTAGATTGCTACCTCTCGTAACTGGTGCAATAAAGTATCTACATAAAAATACAAGTATGATTGTCATCCATGTAAACAAAATTACGGCATAAACGGTCGTAGCGTTCGATTGCGTTGACCTAGAAGGTTGATTTTTTCACAGCTATTCTTCACAGGTTCGTTGCAATAAGTTGCGTTGAAGTGGCGCCCCTCTGTAAACGTCACTAACGCGCCAAAAGATCTTTGGAATACTGTTCGTCCCAGACGACGTCCAGAGTATCCTAGTAATCAGTTAGTGGCGGATCCAGATTTCTCTTTTATCGTTGAGACATCCACTTCTGCAGCATCATAAATCTTATCGAAAATAAAAACACATAACTATTTATAAATAGTATAATAAAATATAATTTATGCAGTTAGGTACTACTTAGTGGTAATTTCTATCTGGCCGCCATTATAAAATTCCATTGTGGATATTTTTTCCTAACCGTATTAGTATCATCTTAACTAATTACTTATAAACATTGTATCTATTCTCCTTTAAATAAAAATCTTATCAGCAGCCGCTTACAATCAGGCAATTAAGTAATCTTAATCAGGTAATTATCTTATTACGTAGCAACAACTTCGTTTGTCGTCACACCCCTCGGCTCAAACAGATAGCATTGGTGGTAGGCACTGCCCAACACCCCTGTAAACTTTGCCTCATAGTTATAGATCACATTGGCGTTCTCCTCAGCCGCGCTGGCGAAGGTATGCTGGCTCTTCCTGCACTCCTCAGTGAAGAAGTCCATGAAGTACCGGTTGGCCCTGACTGCCTTCGCGCTGTGAGGGTAACCCTTGGACAGTTTCCACTCGAACGAACTCTTTTCGGGGTGGAATTGCACGCCGTAGAACGGATACCTGTGGAGTTGTTTTGGTGTGAGAATAGTTGAGAGCCATTTTAGGTTTAGATTATAAGCATAAGCCCGATTTAATCAACAGATATCTGGTTGGCTGACACATCTTGTATAACAATAGTTCGCCATTGTTCGGTCGTTCGAGCGGTGTGCTTCTGCGAGAATAGGGGAAGGAACACTTAGCTCTTTTTCTTAGCTGTCTAGCGATTGTTTCGGTGGCCGGACTCTTATATTTAGGGGGTCCCCTAGGAGCCTAGATGACCCTTACACTTATGGCAAATCAAACAACCGCTAGGTGGCCCCTGAAAGAAATAAAGTGTCCCCTAAAATAATAGCGGTCATTGACCCGCTAAGAAAATGTATGCTATTTGACGTTTGCTGCCACAGGCGAGGCGCAGCGGCGCGGCGCAGCGGCGCGGCAGTAATACATATAATTGCATCCACTTCCTAATTATCCGAAAACTTATATGGTCTTTTCACCAACAATCTCTCTATCTATTAGGGGACATTTTATTTCCTTTTAGGGGTTTCACTCTGAACTAAGTTTAAGGGTCACTTAGGCTACTAAGGGACTATATAAATTGAAAAGGCCGGCCTTCGAAACAATCGCTAGACAGCTAAGAAAAAGAGCTAAGTGTCCCCTAACTGTTGGTGAAATTGGGCATCAGTTTAGTTAGATTGCTCCTTGGTCTAGTGGGTTTAACGCTCGCTTCTCACGCAAGAGATGCGTGCTCGAATCCGGTAGGTACTGACGATGTACGAAAGAGATGAGTAATTTATCTGAAGTTCTCATACGCGGACGTTCTAACGGTGATGGAAACCAGCGTGAGTAAACCTTCGATCTCCATACGTGGCGGCGAACGTTGCCAAAATTGTGTCTTTAACACTCCGTATGGGAAATGGCATGACGCTATGTGGTATTAGAAGTTAAGGACTGGTCATATAGGTACCTGGTGTGTTCAATGCTGGCTATGAACTTGACACCATGTTCGTCGTCACCATATGACGTCACTTGCCAGTCTCCGGTCAAGTTGTAAGCATTCAGGTTCTGGAACAAAATCGACGTTGTTTCAAAATATGCAGAAACTATTTTGACGGAAAAAAACCTTCATAAAAGATTTTGCTGTTCTTATAGATATCAGATTCGGCTGGATTTTACCAACGAAAGAGTAACTTTTAGGCTTAGCACGCACTGCGGTTAAACGCGGGAGAAACCGGCGAAAAGTATAGCACATAATTTTACCATACAAGCGCACGCATATGTGGCGTTTTTCAGTAACTGATTTTAAAAACGTGGCTAGCTACGTTTTTAGCGCGGTTTGCAACCGCGCGTTTTTTTTTGTGTCTCATAGTAATAGTATGGTAACGCACGCACAGCGTTTAACATCAAGCGGTTTTTCATCATCATCATCATCATCATGCTTGGAATAATTTATCAAAAGTACCAATAGACATTCTGTAGTGATTAAAAAAAACATCGGGATACTGTCGCACGTCGTTGTACATTTTGCAAAAGTATCCCTTTATATGTCTTTGGTGTGTTAGTGGATGTACCCAGTACCTATGGCGGCGGCGTTGTTTAGTTTTTTTCTTAATTTCAAAACCAGAGTGACAACACATGCTACTCGCCAGATATCCATGATGGTACTGATAAAAAAATAAGCGAAACGCCAACCGCATTGCGTGTTGGCATGTGTTTCTGCGTTTTCAGCTAAACTGAAACCGCTCGCGTTTAATCGCAATGCGTGCTCAGCCATACTCGAGAGTATCTTCTACTTTTTCATAGACACTAAATAGTGACACCCAGATCAGCCCCCTTATTCGCTAACTCAGTGATGATCACTCAATGATGATCCGGAAAAATTAAGAAGCTATTGGTGTCGTTCAATTATCGTGTAACCAAAGGATATCAAAATAAGTCCACTAATATTATCCGATCATCACTGAGTTATCGAATAAGGGGGCAGATCACCACATTTTGAACTGTCATTGTCATACAAGTTATCCCCGGGACAGTTATTCCCGTATAACTTTTTGTTGGTAAAATCCATCTGAATGAAGTGAAGCAGAGCAGAGTAATTAATTGATAAAGTAACATATCATAACATAACATTTACATACAGGCACATACATTGCTTTTGGCCCCACACTAGGATGCCCTGTGTTGAGAAAACAGCGACGTCATAAACATGTAAAACATCAAAGAGCTGGGGTTTTTTTCTTCCTCCCCAGGCAGGAATCGAACACGGCGCCGCACGCTTGGTAAGAACAGGGTCCACCGCAACACCACACACCACAGGCTTGCCTAGTGTGGGAGTCACCGGCAACTCATTGTATGTTTTTCGTATTGATAAATAAATATTTTTTCATTTTTTTTTTCACATGGGTCAAAGTAAAGCATTGGAGTCGATTTTGAGGTCTTTTTTAATCTGTGAGGTCTTTATTATCTTACTTGCATTTACGTGTGATTACGAGTAGAAAGTGGATACAATAAGTTACCAGCTGCATCCTATCCAAAAAAAACATTGCATTTATTACCAGTCACAAGGTTGAAACTAATGTGGTCCTGAATAAGACTCACCTCATCGACTATGCAGAACTGGTGGGCGTTGACAGTGACGTCATCATGGGTGAGCACTTTTATGACGTCATCGGGAGCGTTCTGGAACATCTTGCTCTTTCGGAAGTCTGAAATGAGTTTTGGTTTATTGTAAAAAATTGGTTCGTTAGAAAATTTATAGGGTAACCCCTTGTCATGCCAAGTTGACATAAAATTAACACGACAAACTTCTACCACCCCTAGATAAAAGGCATAAGGCTACACATAGATACCTACGATTAATTTATTATATAACAAGTGACCCGCCCCAGCTTCGCACGGGTGAAATGCACGGTGCACTATATTATGCATGTATAATACATATAAAACTTCCTCTTGAATCACTCTATCTATAAAAAAAAAGATACGCGTGTAGCACCGTACACGTGTTAGAAGTAAAACTTCTGTAGCTAGATCATTAAGTGGTACCTATACTATACACCTATACCTACCTATACTAAAAGAGATTTAAATTTCCAATTTTGAGATCCAATCTCTGCTTCAAGTTACTTTTAAGTTTCAGACGTCCGATTATTTGAAATTATTTTATACTTGTACTTACTTTTAATACGTCATGTCATTTATTTCCCACCATTCCTTATCTACAATTTGTCGCGCTCGTGGTGATATACTTAAATCATTCAATAGTGTCACTACTATTTGCATCTCGCTCAGATTATATACCATCTGACGTCACGTCTTTAAGCCGTCTCGCTCAAATGTATGCATTGCTTTGCTTGTTTTAGAAATCCATATCGACCCGTGTGACATTGATGAAACTCTTTTCTTACAAACTGTATGGATCGCATCGCACAGCTGTCAAACATAAGTTCCGGTTCCAACAAAGAGGTTGAACGAAGTAGTTTTTGGTCACGTCACTGGTTTTGTTTATCCCAGCCAGCGGCGGCGGCGGCGGCGGCGCCATCTTGGCCATAGCGGAAATCAAGAACTCGTGGAAGAATGCTTAAAATAATTTTTATTTGTTAACGTTTCATCAGGTTTTTCTCTCACTAATTAACATTCTTTATTGTACGAATGTATTATTATCTTATCTGATTAGTTAAAAACCGTATTGAAAATAGTTGCGGTTTTAAAAGTCTTCAGCCGACCCTGACGTCACCGATTCCAATTTCCGTTACATTTCTTAGCCACTCGTGATAGCACCCGGCTAGTATCAATTGAAAAGCAAATATATGAATAACCCACAGTTGAGAGGTTAAATAAATTTTACCCCCGTGCCCCAAGAAGTTTTACTTCAAAAACGCATCAAAATCCATAAGATCAAAGCATACATAAGGGGCAGACAGCGGGAAGCGACTTTGCTTTATACTATGATGATGATTTATCGTCAAGGCCCGTAATATTAATAACACATATACCTCTCTCAACTCCGACATTTATATCAGATATGTCACAATAATAGTTTCGTTCAATCTGTTAATTTCACGAGCTTGAGATTCGCGATGGCCCAAGATCGTAACAATGGAAATCCGTACTGAGCGCCCTATACCCCTGCCGACGGGTGATAGTGATAGGATGAGATGATGATGAGGATGATGATGATGAAGTGTATATGCCAAAAAGTTCACTAAACCTTTCTGAATAAGTCCCTCGACCTAGACGAGTAGAATTACATAAACATGCTACATACAAGCGTCTAATATTGATACTTGCATGACATGCTTGTTATGTAACCGTAACCATATTCCTATTCAGCATTAGCAGACCTGCAACTGTCATCTTTCATAATAGCTTGCTCAATCCCCCCAACAAACGAATTAATTAATACACACATATGTTTACAATACATGTTCTAACCTACTGAGAATTTGTAAGGATGGAGAGTATTGTTTAAACGGCTTCTATTTGCTTCGATTGCATTAGATGAATAGATGCTTTATTCCTGATATCCGTGTCGCATGCAATGCAAATGTTTCTAGGTGTAAATGGGTGGATTTCACAAATATTTGTGTCACACGAATGAGATTCGTGACACACGAATGAGATCCGTCACACACGAATGAGATTCGTCACACACGAATGAGATTCGTCACACAAGAATGAGATTCATCACACACGAATGTGACTCAATCGTGTGACGTGAAATCGACCCACGAACGCTGTTAAGCACGCTGCAAATAGCGTTGCAAGCGTTTCTAATCTGCTACGAATGTAGTTACGCACGCTGCAAATAGCGTTGCAAGCGTTTCTAATCTGCTACGAATGTAGTTACGCACGCTGCAAATAGCGTTGCAAGCGTTACGAATCTGCTACGAGGGTCGATTTCACGAATATTACGTGAAATCGACCCAAATACGGTCACAAAATTTTGAATTGCATAATAATAATAAGTGCGGTATTTGTGTATTATGCTATAACCAACTTCACAAAAAGAGAAGGTTTACAATTCGTCTGGGATCTCTCTCTTTGTATGAACGTGCCCCGATCCCGATCTCTCTCTCTCTCTAAAGTCTAGATACTGATGGTTCAGCCGATTTCCTCCCTGAATCTCCAATAATCGGCCAAGTATGAGTCGGACTCACACCAAGGGTCCCGCACCATCGATCGTACCAAAAAAACTACAAAAAATCACGTTTCTTGTGTGGGGACACGTTTATTTTTTCAATATTTCGTGTTGTTCAGTATTTTTTGCTGCAGCGGCAACAGATATACCAGTGAAAATTTCAACTTTATAGCTATTAAGGTTCGTGCGATAGAGCCCGTTGACGGACAGACGGACACACAGACGGACAGCGGAGGCTTATAGCGTCCCGTTTGGCACCCTTTGGGTACGGGACCCTGTCTATAAGAATGTACTTAGATAGTTACATACCATCAGCAAAGTCAAGCGGCAGATTCCCGTACGAGTAGCACCGGATCCGGTTCTCCACCTTTCCCCTGCCCGAAGCCAGGATGATGAGCAGCTCGAAGCCGAGGCAGGTGCCAAAGATGGGGAAGTAGTCGCCAGCGTCATTCAGCTCCTTGGCAATCTCGTAGATATGCTGGCCAGCGTCCGCGTAGCCGTCTGATTGGTTGAAGTAGGTCGCGCCGCCAGGAATCAGCACACTGGATAGCACAATTAGGGATTTTTGAGAATTCATTTATCAAACCAGCACGCCGGCACCGTTGAATCATCTCCGGTGTGGTCTTGAATGGTAAGTCTCAAAATAGCAATGAAAAAAATGTTTGAGTCCCAGTAACTGTAATCAGCTGATCGGCAATATACCTACTGAGAGACGAATTTATTTTCATTTGCGACCTGCTTCTAGGGGAAAGTTGTTCAACTTTCGGAAAAGTTCTCTGCTACTACTACAGTATGTTATGCCGAGAGGTACCTACGCATAACGAGCAGTATCTGTAACCGATACGGTCACTATGATCAACTAGTCTAGTGTGTACGAATTTCGGCCAGCCACATACAGTCGGATTTCCGATTCGGAGTTCCGAAAAGGGATTTAATTCCATACAAATCCGCGAACACTTCCGTATGTATGTGGTAGATCCTCAGAACAATAAGTTAGATCCATAGATTTGTATGATTTACTGCGTTCGGGATAATTCCGTTACGGAATTCCGAACCGGAATTCCGACTGTTTGTGGCCGGCCGTGTTGAGTATCCCCTCATAGCCTTGTGTTACCTACGTACGCTGCGTGCTTGATATTCAGATACAGCAGTTAAGCCAAAGGTACCGATATTGAGAAACAATATCCTCCTGCTGTTCAATACATCGCCTTTTCACTACCTGTCGGTACCAATTCTAGTTGAAGAAATGACGTAATGTTTACCGGAAGATAGGTAGGATTTCCAAGGCAACAATAACCTAATAGTACTTATAACTTAATTTATGGCACCAACGTATATTTCTCCACTGTATTGTGTATGGTTTTTAATTTTAATTTTATTTTTTTCATTTTCTATATTAAATTTAGTAAATCTGGCGTACAACGAACTAATTTTCTGTTTTATAGTAGTTTCTTTACTGATATCAAATCAATATCTAGCACCAATCAATATTTAAATTGCATTACAGAACAGACTACTGAAATTGTTGTATTTATTTCACTTATCTCCTAATAGTGCCTATAATAATTGAAACAAGAAGTAAAACTTTAGAAAAACCGACTTCCACAAACCCTGTTTGATTAGAAACCAATGTCAAGTGCTTTTTGAGTTTAATACAAACTGTAATCCCCTTCCCCCCCCCCCACCCCCATTGGGGAATTAATTTCGTCAAATCTCATCTCAGTGCTACCCTACGCTACGTAAAGGAGCCCCCCTGTACAAAGTTTCATGGCTCTAGGTCCACCGGTTCAGGCGCGTTGCCCCGCCGCCGTCAGCCACGCATAGTAGATTGTATTTTTGTACCTAGTATTGAGCAGTGCTGGTGGCCATGTGTGGTCTTCATCATTAGTTCCGCATCACAATATTCTTACCATGAGTACATGTACGAGTTATTATGAAAAACACAAAAATCACCATAGGTCTGCCTATAATATTTGAAGAGTTCCCTTGATTTCTCCAGGATCCCATCATCAGATCCTGACCTGGTGGCAATGGGACCAATTGGAAGGTAAACACATTCAAACAAAAAAATAATTTTCCAAGTCGGTCCATCCGTCTAGGCGTAATCGGGGCACATACTTACATAAAAAAAAAACCCGACGAATTGTAAACCTTTTGGGAAGTCGGTTAAAAAAGGACTGATTAGGTCATATCATATACCTTACTCTAAGTTATCTCTTACCCATTCAATTTGTTCATCAGGTCTGCATAGTAAGCGCGGTCTTTGCCGATCCTGAAAACGAGAATTTCATTTTCAATATCGCTTATTCTCTCGTCTTATCTATAGGCACAAATAACGTAAATCCACTCACATTATAGGCACCACCCTGGCTCCGGCCCCTTCCACATCCTTGACGTATGAGGCAGCGATGTAGCTGGTGTAGTTATCTTCAGGATATTTGGTGTGGAGGTACGAAGACTGTTCCTGGGCCAGGACTCCGATGATCGGCCGGTCGTTCAACGTGGCCTGCTCCAAGTCTTCGAGGACCACCGCACCTTCGCAGTGGAACAAGAAGACCAGCGTCAGCGCCAGAATAGCCTTCATGGTGACGAAATGCAACCAACTATCCAATCCACAAGTCAACCACCTAAAATATATATCGTTCACTATCAATCTTATCGGTTCCTCATTTAAAACATCTTGATTGTTAGAGCTTTGATTTTGCTGATCTACATCTTTAGATTAGAAATATTTTCAAATATGCTAAATACGAAAAGCGAACAAGTCTGTGAGATACGATGTTTTTGCCCAGTCAATATAGCACAACATTTATCGCAATGAGTTTGTACCGCAGTAATATGGAATGGACTATTAGTCACAGACAGATAGTATAATATTGATTAGGTAACAATGGAATAACGTGGAGAACGTGATGCACCTCAAGACAGCTAATCAGTAAAGTACACTAACCAGAGTAACATAACATGAAGAAAATCGTTTAACAGACATATCGTAACTGCGTTACAAACTGGGTTTGTTTTGGTCCACAGGGCACGCATGGGTTTAGCAGAATGCGTCAAACATCTAAAAATAATTCCCCTGTAGGAGACTTGTATAAATAACTACTTCACTACAGGTATAATCTTTTGTTTTTGTGTTATCATTACCAACTTTCGAAAAACGAGTTAGGCGCATTTTTCACACAATAGTGTAATTAATTAAGAAACGACAGAACAAATACGTTAGGTATTTGGTCGTTTTGTACGAAGGTCCAACCTATGTATTATAATTATAATTATAACACGCCTATGTAATTAGATAATTGATTCATTGGTTGATAAGTATTTATAAGATAAGTACCTAGATAGGTACATAGGTTACGTGGGAAATAGGTACCCAAAGATTGTGATTAAATTTAGATGGTTATCAATAAATTGTTATCTTGACATCACGGAGTTGTTTGCATATTGATAATGGATTAAAGCAAACACTAGATTAAACAGTTGAAATTTTCACAGATGATGTATTTCTGTCGCCCCGCTATAACAACGAACACACGAAGGGTTCCGTACGATTATCTATAAAAACCCGCAAAAAAAAAAGTCACAGACAGACAGACAGACAGACGGACAGTGAAGTCTCAGTAATAGGGTCCCGTTTGGCACCCTTCGGGTACGGAACCCCAAAAAACAAAATAAATATAATATTAAGGGGGGCTCCCATACAACTAACGTGATTTCTTGAGATTTTTTATAGATAATGGTACGGAACCCTTTGCGCGAGTCCGACTCGCACTTGGCCGGTTATTTTTTTCATTTCTCCATACAAATCGGCTGATCCACTCCGGCCAAAATGTACTGGAAGTGGAAAAAAACGTTGCTCTGACCAAATCGGTTTCATAATGAAAGTTGTTCAGAATGATTTCGCTAACAAAGTAGTTTCTCATTTTGCGTTAATTCATTTACACGTTGTATATGTCGTAGCCATATCGTGGAATTGGCCATATCATGATATGGCTGGCCATTCCATGAAATATAACTACATATTTCATCTGCTCTATGTACTCAAACTGTCCATATCTTGTTATTTAGATCAACAAACAAGAGAATCCTTTGTAGTAGCTTTGAAATCTTACTATTTAAATATCGAAATACTAACTTGCGCATCCGTTTGGAACTCTAGGGTTTTTACATTGTAGGTAATCGTTATTTGAATGAATTTCATGTAATTCACGTAACTTGGTGTAGTATCGACATTTTGCACCACTTTGATCGTCATTTTGCACGGTAATTAATGTTGCAAGAATTATTGTCTGCCGCCTCCATGATTAAAATCAACAACAAATCGACATCAGCGCCTCTTGCTCTAATTACATTATTCAGTAATTATTTTATGATATGATTACTAAGTTTGGCCATATCATGAAATAGTCATGCATTTAGCCTGTCATATCATCAAACGTTGGTCGTTCATTGATCTGGCCATTTCGATGTGGCGACTATCGGTAGGAATACATAACTAATTACTGAGTTTAGGGACTGGCTTAAAATCAGCGATCACAGATCGCGGTCTGCGATCATTTGCTGTGCTGTGGTCACCCTTTCAACAATTGCAGATTATTACTTTTATGTGTCAGATATGTACTGTAAGTATTTGTTGAATAAACGATTTTTCAATTTCAATTTCACTTTCATGATATGGCCAGTTCGAGTTGGCCATTTCATGAAGTGGCCAACCACATCATGATATGGCCAATTCTACGATATGGCTACGACATATACATACATTCTAATCTATGTCCTAAGGTCCTGAAACGTCTGAACTAAAAGTTACTTACCCGGTTGTTGATTACAGTAAATACAACATAATAATTGTTTGACACTTAGAAACATTTTGCGGCCTATTAAAATTGTAATTAATAAATGCAGCATGTCTGAATAACAAATGGGTATAAAGCAATTTTCACTGAATTTTGTGCTGTGTTTTAAATTTTTCAGGCGGTGTGTCAGCTCCATAGAGCAACACGACGACGGGTCAGCTCATTGCAGCTGATCGATTACTGAACTGCGCATGCGTGCACCAGGAAAAAAAATAGATAAACATTTTGAACGGACAGAAACAATGAAAATGCAACAACTGCCTGATAGGATAGATAAGGCTTAGTTAGATAGGGTATTAGTGTAAAAGTGCAATATGCAAGTTGATAACAATGTAAAAAGAATAGAAACTTATATGTAAGTAGATACATGAATACAAAATCTAATCGTCAACTTGATTTAGTGAACTGCAGTGAAGCGAATCACTTCTATTAGAAGTCCTCATTCTCATAGTGACACGAATGCTATAGAAGTCGTTATTGTATTGGATTTTTTGGAAGGAACTTCTATAGAATTCGCATTTCCTTTGCATATAAATGTAGCGCTATTATTTTTGTCCAATTGAGAACTCCACTAAGTTGCATAGTGTCACGTTAAACTGTTTTTGCACACATACATGGGTGCAAGCGAGATATTAGATTAGATTTTCCATCTTGCTGGCTCCTTCAGTATACGCAACAAACTTGAAATTAAATTGACATGACTTCTATACTACAAATCGGTTACCATCCGCGAAACAGTTAGGTCACTTGCCTGGCTTCCTGTGTAGGTAACGTGTCTACGCAGGTCGCTGCGACCTTCCGTTCTGCCAGGGTATGAGCGTCATTCCGTCTGGTCTCTTGCCATCGTCGCGCGCCAGGCCGCTCGGTTCGAGAACGGCAGGCACGCCACAGCTGGCAAGGGCCCGACGGATGACGTCACATTGAGGCTGGCATGGCGGAACCAACGGCCGGCACTGCGCTGACAGGAGAGACAGGAGGTATCCCAGTTGGTCTACCCTGGCACCGCAACGGCAGCGATGTGGCTCGTTCGTTCTGACGCCGAGTCGCAGGCAGACGGCGAGTGTCAATGTCGCTCGATCGAGTAAGGTACCGATGTGTCTCGATGGGATCGCCTGCAGCCAGTGTCCCGATTCTTTCTACCTGGTCGCAAGGAGGCGAGCGCCCTCTGCTGGGCTATTGACCGAGTCTACGTCCCGCGTTTTAGTACAGAGCGGCTCGTCCCACAACCTTTTTGGAGTTAAAATTTAGCGGAAAATTTTGCCTCGGGCAGGCTTGCGACCAGGCATTCCTAGCCTCGGCCAGAGACGTGACTTCTACATCACCAAGTGATGGGTTTAAGATTTTGCCATAGAGGTCACGCGTGCTGTGAGCCGAGGCCAAGAAAGCTGGGAGCGCCACATCTGAGATTTTACGGGTCCCCAGACCACCGAGTCTGATGGGAAGGGCGGCTTGGGTCCAGTTTTGGTCGCTAAAATTACAGTTAAGAATTTTGGTTTTTGTTATATCGTCCAAAAGGTTGAGAAGAACTTCCAAAGAGCAGAACATCGAAGAGAGTACGTTGGGTACAAAGAGGAAGAAGCAGATAATGCTGATAGCCATGTGGCGATTTAGGTACGTCGGTAAGTCTATCTGAAGTTTTTATACTTATTTGTTCATCCACGAAGCTTGGAAACCCATCCTCTAAAACTGGGGCCCCTAGAAGGCGAATTTTGATGTTAGGTGCGACATGGTTGAATTTAGATATGTATAATCACAGACTTCAATATCGATGGATATAATGGTTTCTTTTTCAGGGGAGTTAATATCATCGGAGATGAATAATTCGCATTTCGAGAAGTTTAATTCTAGGCCTATTTTCTTAAATTCTGATGTAAGGAGTTCCAGATCTTGTAGAATGGTGTCAACTTTGCCTCCTGTGGCCCCGTCGTCTAGGTACCTCCCAGATGCTAAAGGAGAATATTAAAAAAACCCAGGCCCGGCGCAAACGAAACTTAACTCAAATAATTGGTATAATGGATTAATAAAATTACCCATGGGACACTTGCTTCTGTTGGCGGTTCAACAGGGGTATATTCGTTAGAACTGATTGGTTTAATCCATGTCGATCATATTCTCGTTCACGTCCCAATTCTCGATTAAATACGTCATTTCATTCGCTCCATGATCTGGCGCTGATCTCCGAAATAAGCAAGGAGTAGAGGGGAGGAGGAGCAAGATCAAAATTAAGGATTAAAAGGGCAATGCAACTTTTGCCATACATGGCTGGTATAGTTTTTTTTTCTCTTGGCCAAATCTGAAATCAAGGCCAAAGATAGAGGTCTGTACTGTATGACAAACCAATAGCAAAAAGAATCAAGTTTCATGCGTAGTTTTATCAACAGATGGCACCACATGCTGTTTGCATTCGTAAAATTAATTTATTAATTTATTATTATTCGATAACTTATCCGATATTTTATTACCTAATCTGCTATTCGGAGCGGAGAAGAATCTACCAAAAAAGAGATAACTAAGATTAGTCCAGCCGATTATTCAGATTCGCAAAAATGGGAGAATGGATTCCATGGATTCTTGCTTCTTTTTAGGGTACCGTACCCGAAGGGTGCCAAACGGGACCCTATTACTAAGGCTCCGCTGTCCGTCTGTCCGTCCGTCCGTCTGTCCGTCAGCGCGTCCTAGAGCACGAACCGTAATAGCTAGAAAGTTGATTTTTTTACAGGATGATATCTATCTGTTGCCGTTGCCGCAACAACAACAAATACTGAAATACGAGAGATATTACAAATTTAAGGGAGAGAGTCCCCATAGAAGAGACTTGTTTTGAGACACCCACGCATTTCAATGATGGTATATTTCGCGTCAACCTACGTCGTTGAGGTAGCTTAGCGGGTATGAAGTAGGCTCTCAATCGGCAGGTCGTCGTCAGTTGAAATCTTCGTGAGGACATAATCTTTTTGAAGTAAAACTTCTTAGGGCACGGGGGTAAAATTTATTTAACCTCTCAACTGTGGGTTATTCATATATTTGCTTTTCAATTTTTAATTATTTCTTTGTTTTTGTTTCATTGTTTTGAGTGCAGTTTTGTTACACGACACGATAGTACGGTACCTACCCTTCGTGTGCGATTCCGACCGCACTTGACCAATAGGCCGTGTTGCTCTATGGCTTCGAGTAATGCTCGAAGGCGGCAAGCGGAAAAGGTTAGGCCAAGCAAGACCCAGCAGTCGGTCGGTTCGGTGGGCCGGCCGCCGGCTATAATTAGTATTTTCTAGTCTGTGATACCTTACAGGTTGGCAAGAAAGTCTAGAAATTAAATGATGGCAACATTCACAGACTACTGCGTGTTTTCTTTAATGTCATATTTGGGTTGTCTATCAAAACACGCAATAGTGCTCTAATCTAATATGTCACCTATGTTGCCATTATTTATTTTCTAGACTTTCTTGCCAACCTGTACTTACATACACTAAACAAGAGAAGACAATCCCGTTTCAAAAAGTTGGCAACATGGCCAACACATGGCAACAGTGGCAACACTGCGTCGTCAATCGTCAAAGAAAAAATGCCGCTGCCAATGAGAATCGTAATGATAAAGGTATTTTTTGATCTGAGTTAGTTTTGTGGTCATTTATTCAATTAATGGACTAATATTCTACTAACTGTTTTCAATCATTATCAAGTGAAGCTCCGGAAAGTGTATGTAGCCAATAAAATAACAATCAAATATTGGATTTTAGGTTGGTTTTCTCAGTTGACAGTGAAGCTCGCGTATTTTCTTGTAAAAGTCAAGAACTGAAGGGGAAATGTTTGAAATGGTAAGTAATCTATCATGTTCTAATATATATCTGAACTTTGGGCTACCAACTTCCGTATAAAGTTCTGGTAAATCGATTACAAACACGTCTTTGTTTTTCAGAACGCCGCGGAACCCATGCAGGTGGATGTTCCACTCGAGGACAATGAGAACAACGAAGCTGAATGCTACTTAGTTGAAAACCCTACACTAGATCTAGAATCTTACGCCACCGCATACACAGGCTTTGCAAAATTGCACAGGTTGATGTTCGTAGCTGATCACTGCCCTTCCCTGCGGCTCGAAGCCCTAAAGATGGCCATACAGTATGTCATGACAACCTACAATGTAAATCTTTATCAAACACTCCACAAGAAACTAGCAGAAGCCATGGTGAGCCAAGGCCTGCCAGATGTTGCGGTCCAGATGGGTTCTCAGGACATCCCAGTCATAAACACTATGTGGATAGAGTCCAAGACCAAGAAAGCTGCAATCAAACTGGAAAAGTTAGATACAGACATGAAGAATTATAAAACAAATTCAATAAAAGAAAGCATCCGGAGAGGTCATGATGATCTCGGAGATCACTACCTTGACTGTGGAGACTTGACCAATGCACTCAAATGCTACTCAAGAGCGAGGGACTACTGCACCAGTGGAAAACACATCATCATGATGTGCCTCAATGTAGTGAAGGTGTCTGTTTACTTGCAGAACTGGGCTCATGTGCTTAATTATGTGTCCAAAGCAGAGACCACCCCTGATTTTAATGAAGTTCCTGGCAAGGACTCCAATCAAACTATACTGACGCGCTTAAAGTGTGCTGCTGGTCTTGCAGAGTTAGCAACTAAGAAATACAAATCTGCGGCCAAGCACTTCCTCGGTGCCAGCATTGACCACTGTGATTATCCGGAGCTGATGAGCAGCAACAACGTCGCAGTATATGGAGGCCTCTGTGCTCTGGCCACCTTTGATCGCTCTGAATTGCAAAAGCAGGTCATAGTTAGCAGTTCTTTTAAATTATTCCTAGAATTAGAGCCACAGTTACGTGACATAATATTTAAATTTTATGAATCTAAGTATGCGTCCTGCCTAAGGTTACTGGATGAGATAAGGGACAACCTCCTGTTAGACATGTATTTAGCACCACATTTAAATTCACTGTACATGCAGATTCGCAACAGAGCCCTGATTCAATACTTCAGCCCATATCTGTCTGCTGACATGAGGCTGATGGCGGAAGCATTCAACCGCACAGTGAGTGAACTGGAGGACGAGCTGATGCAATTAATACTCGAAGGACAGATCCAAGCCCGCATTGACTCGCACAACAAAATTTTGTATGCAAAAGATGTTGATCAAAGGAGCACAACATTTGAGAGAAGTTTGGCAATGGGCAAGGAGTATCAGCGACGGACATCCATGCTTATTCTTCGTGCCGCAATGCTGCAAAACCAGATCCATGTGAAGGCAAGTAAAACAGCTTCTAACTGCCCCTACCCAATACTAACCATCTATCGGTCTATACTCTATGGTCATTAAAATTTGGGCTCTTTAAGAACTTAAAAATATTGAGAAGCAAACCCAATAAGACTTAGAAAATATTTGCAACCAGTCTTTGATCTCGCTAAAATATCCCTAAGCCTCCTAAAGTAATTTTATATTGCAAGTTGTAATGTTACGAAGATTTTATGACCTGAAACCTTAGCATTTTCATATTATTGGAGACACACAGATTCCATATAGACTATTGGAGACACACAGCTGTGCAATAGACTTGCCCCCTGTGATGAAACAAAGTGGTGTATTGAGTGCAATAAACGTGCCTTGGCCCATGTGAAAAATGGCGTGACGCTACATTGTCTTATCAGTTTGTCTCCACATTGCAGAATTCGCGCGAAAACCTCGGGCCACAGAGCGGTGAAGCCCTGGGCTCCAGTAGCAGCCAGGGGTCGCGCCAGCCCGCTGCCCACCCCTTGTGATGAAATCCCATCTTCTATAACAAGCCAGTCTTCACATGAGAGTGTCTGAAGCCGTCACGCCTTCGCACGCACTATTTACTGCATTACGGTTTGGATTGAGTTAAACCCAGACGACATTCAATTGTACAACTCATAAGTCTGCCCTCTGAGTCAAATGTAATAATTTACGAAATGTTATAGTCATTTTTATGTGACAAGTTCGCAACATGAGAGTTAACACCAATGTTGAATGTTTGTGTCGATACATATAGAAAATTATTGTTGATGTACATACAGTTAAAGGAGCATTTATCATCAGTAGGCATTATCAAATCCTATAACATCGATTTAACTTAAAAATCCAATTTTACATGCTACTGCAAATGGAATATCTTTTGTGAGCTAAAAATTAAGGTTTAGGTTACTCAAGCACTTTCATTGTTTTCTTCTATAGTAGGAACGCGGTAGCTTGGCAATAGAGAGCGTTGATCGTTACTTACTTTGGATAGCGATGTATCGATTTTCTTTGTAAAAGTATGCGACATTATTATCGCTAGAGTATCGGAGTACAAGTCTAGTCAAGACCTTGTAGTGAACTTGACTTGTACCACAGAAGAGATAATAGTACTCCGTACAGAACGGCCACTCCCTTCCCCGCGCTGATTCAGATACCGCACCCCACCCCTGGCCTGGCGTCAAACGATTGGTTAAAGGATCAGGGCTGAACGCCGGACGAGTGACGACGCGTATACTTTAATATCGCTGTATTTGCCGCGCCACCAGCCCTAGCAAAGTTTACGCACAGATTTTCACGTATAAAAACATCATTTGGTTATGTAGTAGTAATAGGTGATTATTTTACGAGCGTTCTATGGAGTGTCCGAGGTGTGCTTGTACCACAGATTAATAAAGAGTTAGGAATGGGACACTGTACAAAACCATTCAACTAAAAAGCGACTCTTGCTACAACGCAATAAAGTACAATTCTTGCTGCGTAGCGCGGCGCACGCACTTCGATTATTTACCTAAAAGTTGCCTCTCTTTTTGTCGCGTAACTCTATCCTCGTCTGCTTGTACTCAGATACTCGATAATAATGTCGCGTACGTTTACTAAGAAAAGTGATACATCGCTTTCCAAAGTATGAGTAGAGTGGCAGTAAAGATCAACCCTCTCTATTGCCATAAGCTACCGCGTTCCTACTATACTCTACTTATTAAAATTCTCGTTCGTAAAAACCATACAAGAGTACAAGAAAGACCTTTTAACCAGCTCAGCTCAAACTGCGAGGACTAACCGTGCGTGTGAAGTGCACATAAGCAAGACTCAGCAAAGCGATTTCTCTTCAGGGACACTGTCATGAGAAGATGGCCAATTTTAAAACTCGTTTTGTGTACTGAATAATACCTGCTTTTGTTTTTTTTTTTGTTAATTGGAGAGCTGTATAATGTATAGCGAAGTGTCTGTACTGAACTCCGCAAGGAGCGGTGTTTGTTGTAAGGAAAATGTTTTGTCAGCCATCATGAGGAACATGTTTTTCAGCAGCTGGTGCAAGCATTATTTTCTCAACATTGTTTATACTGAATTATTCTATGTAACCACAAAATATTATGTCTACGTAATTTTTAACATTAAAATTAAAATTATAACTTTGAATGTTTTATTGAATGGACCGGCTAGTAAGTAACCTTGCTGACCCGACAGACGTTATTATACCAACAAAAGCTATGCTTTTGCATGACATTTGTTCTGCTATTATATTTTCGGCTGCTAGGCAAACGCAAAGGTTTTTCAAACTCTCCTCATACAAACTTTTCTCTCTTCCCAAGACTTAAAAAATACTTAGTTTGAAAAAAGTTTATCCAAATCGGTTCAGTCGTTTGCGAGTTTCTCGCAACAACATATTTAGTGATTCGCGACATTGTTAGCAACGTTGCACATTCCCCATTCGTGACCAGTAACGCACGTCTACTCACGATAACGACGGCTCATGACGGCTGTACTAGGAATACAAGGTTTACCCAGAGCTGCAAGATGTCACGAAGATCCCTCAGCCATGGTAGTGACATAAGCCAATCCTCTGATGGCCTGACAGGACTCCCAAATCCCAGCCGCATTCACACCTAAGAATGGGGATGCAGAAAATTACCCCTAGAGCATACATAGTATAAGTAGAAGGTCAAAGTAACTACCTACAGTCGAAGATAACACTTCTACTTTTCGATCACCGTACCTACCAACGTATATATTGTTTCTTTTGGACTTTTAACTATGTTTTGACACTGTCTTCCTGTCCCTGGTCGAAAAATAATATAAAACAATTTGATAGGTTCTGATTATGTTTATTAGCAGCTACACACAAAATGTCATTGAGCTTTGACCTTACATTAAGTTATAAATAATAGAAAACTGTATTGCTCTATTATTGAAATATCATTTACAAAATCGTACACTACCAACTACCTATGTTTAAATCATATAAATAATGCTTTCATCTCCTAATCACAAGATAAATTTCAGGCGTATGATAAAATTTATTTCAAATAGGTACGTACTTGATAAAATAATACAACATCACTTACAATTTCTATTATACAAAATAAAAAATATCCCGACGAATTGTAAACCTCCTCCTTTTGTAAAGTCGGTTAAAAATAGTAAACAACAGAGTCCATCGAGAATAATATTGTACTGAGTATATTGAGGTAAAACATATACCATTCCATATTATTATTATAATGTACCTACAAGTGCCGGTAAAGGCAAAAACTAAAAAGTAAAACAATCAAAACATATCACAAAATAGGTACCTACCTAAATATCAGCACAATCTTCCTTAATTTGACTAAAAATAACTGAACTCCACAAGCCTCGGATGGATCGGAATCACTAACTGTTGATCAGTTTAACGGCAGCTCAAACATAATTCTTAGTCAGTTGTTACATACTCTAATCTAATTAACCCTCTCGCTCGCACGTCTATTGTTCGCTATTGTTAGGCCCGTCCGTGTACCTGTGTTGTTGTGTGTCTTTTAATTCCAATGAATGCATGCGTCAATGTCGCGGCAACGCGACCAGCCGGAATTTTTCCGAAACGGGATTCAATCCCATACGAATCCGCGAAAATTCCGAACCGAAAACTTCCGTATGTATGTGGTAGATCCATAGATTTGTATGAGTTTACTGCGTTCAGGATGATTCCGTTACGGAATTCCGAATTGGAAAACCGACTGTATGTGGCGGACCTTAAGCTCAGATATTTGTAGTTAAAGCTGATTTATATTGATCCAATTTTGTGGGTGTCTGTCATATTTCCCTGCCCTTTCTAGATTTGATCTAGTGGATCAATAAAAATCCACAAATTGTTAGGAGGCTAAAAGTAAGTATTACAATCTAAAAATTATGCCTTGTCAAGAAGTGGTTTTACCAGCTTTGTGTCAATTTTACCAGGTTCCTCGCCTTTGGACATTTCAATTGCTATGATGGAGAATATTTGTATGACTTGCGTCACCTCTGGTTGGCCGTCGGCGGCGCTCCATGTCAACTCCATCTTGGCGAGTTTCGCGCCAATATCATTCTTGATGCAGTTGAATGTGCCCGGGAAGTCCTGCAAGTATAAACAGGAAATATTTACATGATACATACACATAATAAATATGGTATAAAAAACGCTAAAAAGACTGTTTTGTGGAGTCATAGCTCATTAAGCTGATTAGCCTAATGATCTATGTACTCATTACTAACGGCATAGCAATGCTCTATTGCCACAAACTAATTACTTAAGTACATTTTAGTTTAGCATGATAAGATAATCAACTTACACTGTTGAAGAATATCTTCCTGTTCAGGCCTATAGCAATGACAATGACATCTATATACTTCTCTCTGACTTCTACCACCACAGCTTCGGTGATGAATGGTGAATTTAGTTCAATGTACTTCAGTGTGTACAGCTCGGTGGACATCTCTCCAGCTCTCTTAGCATTATACTTCTGCTTGTTGCACTGAGCTGCTGTTAGTCTCACTTTGTCCACTTCCCATTTGGGTGTGCCTCTGCATTTGATACTTGCTGCCAACAATCTGAAAGTCGGTAAAGTTTGGATTAGAATTAGAACTGAACAGAGGAATTATAGAACATGAAATAAAATACGAAAATGGCATTATAGTACCTGTGGACCATGATGTCAGCATATCGTCTGATAGGGCTAGTGAAATGCGTATATAATGGAACGTTTAGAGCATAATGCGAAAATTCTTCCTCATAGCCGCCTGCACAAAAGTATTTGGCTCTCGTCATTGGTTTTGTACAGAGCATGTTCAAGACTAGCGCCCTTCCTCTGTTGTCATTCTCAGGGCCAATGTATTGCATCATAGAGTGATGTATACCACCAGCTGTAGAACAATCCAAGTCTATGCCCATTGGTTTCAAGCACTTCTCTAGCTGCCTCAGCATGTACCCACTTGGTGCTGGATGGCATCTTAAAAATGCCAAATTCGGGTGATCATCCATGATCCTCTCTGCCACTGTCATGTTAGCTAGCAACATAAACTCTTCAATAAGTTGGTGGCTTTCCTTGCTTTCATAAATCCAAAAGGACTCTGGTAAGAGATTTGATGGACTTAACTTGAATGAAACCTTGGGTTGGTCAATTCTCAGTGCACCACCCTCAAATCTGTTCTTCCTTAATTGAGCTGCAATGCTGCCCAACTCTTTGATCACTTTGTGTGCATCTTCATATTTATATCCATTATACATTTCTGGAAAGTCCTCATGGGCATTTGGTTTGTCGTCCAGAACAGCTTGGGCATGTTCATAAGCTAATTGGCAACATGAGTGTATTACAGTCTTGGCAAAACGGTGACTGAGGACCTTAGCATCTTTTGTTATTTCCCAAAAAATGGAAAATGCTAATTTATCCACACCAGGGAACAGAGAGCAGAGCATACATAGTTCGTCTGGAAGCATGTGGTACGCCCTCTCAACCAAATAAATTGTAGTTGCCTTTTCAGCAACTTTGTCATCCAGAATAGTGTTTTCAGCTAAAAAATTTGATACATCAGATATGTGAACACCAATTTCGTAGTTCCCATTAGGCAACTCTCGACATGATACTGCATCATCAATATCACGGCAGTTAAATGGATCTATACTAAAAATGCACATTTTGCGGCAATCCTCTCTTTTACATATTTCTTCTTCTGGTATAGTGTAATCAAGTCTTGGAAAGAGATCTCTGTATTCTGGACCAAAAGGAGTTATGTCCAAGTCATTTTGAGCCAATATGGCTTTTGTTTCAGTAACCATATCTCCAGCTTGACCAATAAGGCACACAATTGTCCCCAGGGCAAATCTGGTATCTGACCAATCCAGGATTTTAGCTAAAAACAATGTGTTTTCATAATTTTTTGCATCCCTGTAGAAATTGTCAGGCCAGCTAGTGCATGGTATATTCAGTCTGGGGACTCGATAATCACGTGGGATGAATAGTGCCTTCTGCCTACTCTTATCAGGCATAAGCTTCAAGGTACCAATGCATGTTCGTGGGTGCACTTTATCTTTGATAAATACAACTTTGCCCTTTTTCTGCTTGTTAGAGTCTTCACCTTCAGTAGGCTCACTGTCATCTAAGAGCTCAACAACCACTATATCACCTTCTAAGCCACGGTTTCTGTGTTTGATCCCATCTATCATGACATCTTGCTCACTGCGGTCTGTACTTGACACATAACAATATTGAAACTGTTTTGGGTTGATTCGAAGAACACCTTCAATTAGGTTGTTGCTTTTCAGACCATTCTCTACTTCTTCAAGTGTAATGAATGGTTCAAACTTAGCATCATCAGGTTTTTGAGATTTATTATTTTTTTTGTTGTTTCTTTTGTGTTTAGGTGATGAAGCGGCTTGTGAGTTGTTCCGTGTTTTTTGTGCTGAAGATGGTCCTGGCTGCATTACTTGATGTTGACTGACATAATGTGCTGCAGATTCTTGTTGTAACTGCTCATGAGTTTCCATTGTGTAAGACTTACTCAGTAATGGATGTTGAAGAGCGTTTCTCAAATATGTGGGGCTCCGTGGATCACTTTGCAACATAGGAGTATTATGTGGCACATTCACATAGAACTGTCTTTGTGGGATCATTTCCCTTGGTGGTAAGCCATACATTAACTGGAAATGTGGGTGATGTGCTAGATTCTCAAGATATCTTGCATTCTGGGTGGCGTAGAGAGGGCTAACCTGCTGCATGAAGAACTCGTGGACCTGTGAGGATGCAGGAGCTGGTGCAGAAGCTGGCATTTGCGCGGCAAGTAAAGGTTGCTGGGGTTGTTGAGGCATCACAAGGTTTTTCAGTTTCTCTTTTTTTTTTGCATTCTTTAGCTTTCTAACCACGGGAGCTGAATCACTTTCACTATTCACACTCATTGTATCACATTTTGCGGTCAAATTATTAATTTCTAAATTCATGACTGTGCTGGGAAGGTCTACCTTTATAAGCTGTTTTTGTTTAGATTCTCTTGGTTTACTCGAACTCTTCGGTTTTGTCGGAGAGCCAGCTGGACTTTTTATTTTGGTGCCGTGTGAGTTCTTTGATCGAAATGGTTCTCCTGAAGTCGAGGGTGCAGCGACTTCGCTGGCTCTATCGCATATACTGTCACGTAGGTTGGACATTCTAAAAGAAGACTTTTAGTCACCACCATATCCATAAAATACTAGGAATTTTGAGAGAGTTGGGAGTAAAAGAGACACGTAGAAATGAAAACAGAAATCAAATCAAGCAAAAAAAAATCTGCTACCTACTTTTACAGTCTGTATATTTTTTTCCAATCACAGAACAGACCCAACAATGTGACAGATCGGATCGTATAAAAATCCGTCAGCCAACCAACCAAAACGCAACCAACTATCAGATTCAGAGCAACATCGGTTCTGTGGAAAGGTGTGTGGGCAATCGTATAAAAAAAAAATGTCAACTTTTAGAGAAACACCGTGTTTTGCGGACGGATTTCGGATTTTAATTAATACAAAAATTAGTAAATCACAGTAGCTAACAATAATGAAACTCGTAACACATAATATGCTGACATCAAAATGTCTAAAAGGCGTACTTACAGGATATCCCTTAGCCATCAATGCCGTAGATGTGAAAGTAACAGAAGTAGATTTCAATCCCGAGTTCATAACAAGGGTTATACCAAAACTGGACTGGAACGTGTTGTGGGATGCAGCCGACAGTTTGGGCTACAGCGAAGGTCTGCCTAAAACTATAGAACCGAAGTATGAAGAAGATGAAGATTTTCTGAAGAAAGCTCATCGCGTATTGCTGGAAGTTGAAGTTGAAGAGGGGATTCTCACATGCCCAGAGTCTGGTAGACAGTTTCCAATTTCAAAAGGAATACCAAATATGTTACTTACTGAAGCAGAGGTTCAATAAAATGATAAACATAAACACTATTAAATTTTTTGTTAGCCATTTATTTACACATAATATTTTTGCTCTCTTTATCATAAACTGTTATTATGCCAATTATTTTCCTACATCAGCAGAAGCAGGTGAACTAGTATCACTGTAATACAGGATAACTTTTGGGTCATGAAACATATAGTTTCTAACTCAGTAAATGATTGCAGTTTCAGTTATTATCTATGTGTTAGTAATTTAATAAATGAAATAACCTTATTAATTCTGAAGGAAGAGGGGGAGAGAGGCCTTTGCCCAGCAGTGGGACATTACAGGATGAGAGAAGTAAAAAGTGTCAAAATCAAAGGCCAGAAACAATTTATGACAAAGTAAAAAGACAGTTGCGCTTGTAAAGTGGCCAGTGGGTAGGCTGACCAACTGACCCTGAACAAAATGGCACATACCTACACTTTAATATATTTTTTGTACCAAAAAATTTATGATTTAGCATACATCATCTACAGAATAACATTCCTAACCAATAAGCGAATCTAAGGTTACTTTGTTGCTACATGACCCCACAGTCACCCTGCAGTTTTAGTATATTTATTAAAGCAACTGTTTAGTATAAGATAATTGAAACAAAAAGTAAACTTTAGAAAAAAACGACTTCCACAAACCCTATTTGATTAGATTGAGTTTAATACAAACTGTAACCCCTTATCCCCCCCCCCCCTTGGGGACTTAATTTTGTCAAATCCCATCTCAGTGCTACCCCACTGAGATGGGATTTGTACCTAGTATTGAGAAGTTCTGGTGGCCATATGTGGTCTTCATCCGCAGTTCCGCATCACAATATTATGCTTACCATGTGCATTTGCACGAGTTATTATGAAAAACACAAAAATCACTATAGGTCTGCCTATAATATTTGAAGAGTTCCCTCGATTTCTCCAGGATCCCATCATCAGATCCTGACCTGGTGTCAATGGGACCAATGGGAAGGTAAACCATAAGGTAAATAACTTTCCAAATCGGTCCATCCGTCTAGGCGCTATCGGGGCACATACATAAAAAAAAAAACAACCATCCGGACGAATTGTAAACCTCCTCCTTTGGGAAGTCGGTTAAAAACAATCAGATTTCAATGATCAGTTGCGATAGCGATAGTCTATCGATAGTATCGCGTGATACTATCGTAGGCATGAAAATCAGTCATACTATCGATAGTCCTATTGAACCTTGACGCGATACTATCGATAGTATAGTACTTCGATAGTATCAATAGAGCCTAATTTTCACTATCGATAGTTTTACAGCATGTCGATATGCTCGATAGGACTATCGCGCTATCGACCTGTTTTTCCTATCGATAGCGAAACTATCGCTATCGCAACATCACTAGTCCGGAGGGTGGGAGGTGAACATTGGCGGGGAGGGGGGAAAGATGTATTTTGCTTGTTTCTCGTAAACTATAAAGCCCTGTTTACACGTCATAAGTACAGTGGCGAGTTAAGTTCAGAAATTGACGCGTCGAGTTCTTATTGCCGTTTGAACTATAAGTTACTCTATTGTTTGAACGGAAAATTCGAGTTAAGTAGTAATTTGCTGAATAAGTTGAGTTGAATATAAAGCGATCCTATTTTTTCGGCGAGTTAAGTGCAAAGTTGCCCCCCTCCCGCTTCTCACGCGCACCCCGCCCACTTAACTGGCTAGATTGTAATCTGTGCTGCTAGCGTGTAGACGGGCTGAGATATCTGATACTTTCTTATGACAATTGTCAAACTTTGACCAAATGAGACCATTTTCTAAAATAAAATAAAAACTTATCAGTATTTTTTTTTCTCTCGAAATGTATACACCTACAGACTTTTTCATATAGGTATAACAAAAAATGTTGTTTTGACAAATTTCTACTGCAAAAAAACACAGAAAAGCTTAGTTTTCGAAAAAATACTTTTATCATTTCGGAGACTTTGACTTTTGATTACTCTCTGGGCTTCAAGTGGCTGCAACAGTTTTATATACATATGTATACAGGGTGTAACAGAAAGGTGTAGTCATATTTTAGGGGGTTGTTAGGGAGATCATTCTGAGCAACTTTCACTATGAAACCGATTTGATCAGAGCAACTTTAATTTTCGCTTCTCTAAACAAATCAGCTGACCAAAATAAAGTTAATCTGATCAAATCGGTTTCATAGTGAAAGTTGCTCAGAATTGTCCCTATCAACCCCCTTAAATATGACTACACCCTTCTGTTACACGCTGTATTATCTTGAGGTAGTGCCAGGATTTACTACGTGGCGTAAAATGCGGATTTAAAAGGAAAAAATATATTATTTTTCACCATTTTTTTTTATGACTTTCCATCAATAAATAGTTAATTTTGGCTAGGGGTCCAAAAGAAACCCTTTATTGCCATTTTTCCAGACATATTGCCATATAATGTGAGGGCAATATTGCACCATACATTTGTTTTCCCACAAATGGCAATATTGCCAGCAACTGCACTGAGTAGTAGAAACCTGTCCTTCAATGATATCATTTCTGGCCAGCTACTTTTGTATAGTCTAAAAGAAAAACATTAATGTAATAACACAACATGATTTAAACCTTTATTTTATTTCATCAATAAATTATAATCCGTGTATGTAATTAACATAACATAACATTCGTGTCTTTGATGGTAATTACCTGTGTCTAACATTTTCTAAAATCAATATTTTTTACAATTCGTCAACATAGGGCACATTCACCAAGTTTCCAACAGCACCCATTGATATTCCGCCCTTCATTGTGAGTGCCTGAAACAACAAAACAAACCTTTTTAGGTAAGTATTTATTTATGTACTTACTCTTTTGAATTTATCGACCGAGCACATTTTGCACATTGTATCCAACATGAGCTAAAACCCTACATGCATACATAATATCTCTCGTATTTAAGATAAGATAAGAATCCGTTTATTCACTGCTAAGATACACACAGCTACAGTTCACTGACAGTTAGAGAATATTTCAGTATTTTTTGTTATTGCGACAACAGATATTCACATTCTGTGATAATGTCAACTTTCTAGCTATTACGGCTCGTGCTGTAGGACCCCATTACGGACAGACGGACAACTTAGTAATAGGGTCCCGTTTGGCACCCTTCAGGTACGGTACCCTAAAAAGCACTCGTCCAAGTTAGACTAGCCAGACAGCCCAAATGAATCTACAAGTACCTACCTTGGTTATCAATTTTGCGAGCACACAATACACCCGCGAATAAAGTTCACAGACATACCTTGGTGATACTGTCAGGAGTGAGCATTTCAATTGCGCAGGCGATCTGGCTGGGGGCCATGGCGCTTCCGCCGTAGAGGCCTTGAGCTGCCATCGACTCAGAGAGGGCGTAGCCGTCGTCCGCCTCGCACAGCACTTGCAGCTTCAGTTGCTTCTTGGCGGCCTCGAGGTCGAGCCCGCATTGCAACGGCGCCTTGAGGACTTTGCTCACTGCTTTGACGGCCTGATGTAAACATAAATGAATGAATGTTTGGCGATATGTGAACGTGAGGAATGAAACTAATGGCGTATACTCATAATTTTAATAATAATTTAAAGTAGGTATCAAATGTGTCGGCTAGAACCGCATAATTATTTATATTTATTTTTGTATTGTTCAGTTATTTGTTTTACCTGTTTTTTTTGTAACCATAATGATTGGTTTTGCCCCGAAATAGGCTGACCTGTAATGGCCTACGCACACTGGGACGGCATGGCAAGGGATTTAAGTTTTTACCAATGGACATTCAAACGTATCCCTATAGAAATAAGACTTAAATTGATATGCTTTCAAATATTTTTTCCAGATCTTCAGAAATCACATTATAGTACGCGCAGTTCTCCCCTTACCTCCTATCATCTCCATCTCCAACCCAACATGGTTTAATTATTTATTTGCTGGGAAACCTGCTTTGAAATTGGGATAAGCTCGCCTTTGTACATGTTTTTTCTACCATACTCTATTTGTCCCGCGATTCTATAAACACAAAGGAATTACATTGAGTACAATAAAGGAATTACAAAGTACAGTGCGAGGCCATTGTTTTGGCACGTCGGGGCGGCACCCGAGTGCCTCGAGTATGATACACGGCGTTTGACTTGGCGGGAGAGAGAGCGAGCGAGACGAGACCCGACATGCCAAAAAAATAAACATAACATACAGTCACATACATTGCTTCTGGCCCCACACTAGGATACCCTGTGTCGTGGGAACCAGAAAACATCACAAACATGTAAACATCCAAGACCTGGTTCAAAGTAAAACAAAAATATTGACAAAAATCATACAGATTGCTTAGTCAACGTCAATATAATATTAATATTTTTTGTATACTACCGCCCGTTCGGAAGTTGTGGGCTCAGGGATGGAGCAAAGAAGGGCAGGAAACTGGGGGTTTTTGGCCAACGGCCTCGTACTAATGGACGTGCACTCACGGCATTGGCCTCGTCCTTGGGCACGGTCAGCACGACGCCCAACAGCCCGCTGTCGGAGTACGAGACGCTGAAGCCGGCCGCCGCGAACGGACCGATGTTGCCGATCGCCTTCGCCAGGACTGTGTTGTCCGCGCCCCACTTCACTGACGGCCCGGCGCCCAGCGCTGTGGACGTACATGATACAAACATTACTCCTCCCCCTCTCGCTCCTGAATCACAAATCCAGGTGGCTCCACTTCTTAGATCCATACTATGGACCTGCAGTTCAATCCTGCCAAAGGACATCTTTTGTTCATCTGTGCCACCAGGACAACAGTTTCGGAATAAATCCTATATATCTTAGCGCCATCTCGTGGTATTTGCAATTTTTCGATGGTGCTGCACCAAGCGATAATGGAACTAAAGAAGCTTCCGTAGCATCTCAGTTTACGCTGGTATCATATTTTGTTCTAGGTGGTCTATCTGTATTAGGCTGGATTTCACCAACAAAAAGTTATACGAGAAAACTATCTCTAGGATAACTTGTATGATAATGACAGTTCAAAATAAGGTAATCTGATCTGGGAGTCACTAGTATTTATGAAAAAGTAGAAGATACTCTCGAGTAAAAGTGACTCTTTCGTTGGTAAAATCCAGGCTAAGTATAATATTGTAGTATCTTTGCTATTAGCCGCTGGCACGCCATTCCGTACGCGACTCCAGGGCCAGGCGTGAGTGTGGTGTGGTGTTGCGTCGTACCTCTGGCAACGACGGCGAGCGCGAGCGCCTGCGGGCTGCCCGCCGGAGCGCCCTGCACCGCCAGCGCCACGTGCGCCAAGTCACCGCCCATCTCCTTCCTGAACGGACACGACATTATGTATATAAATATCTGGGAACCGAGCTTTTCTCGGCGGTGGTAAAAACGCAATAAAACATTATATTCATATCATCAGACTGCATTAACATCGGTTAATATGCTGCTATGTTTTGGAACAGCTGCAAACGAGAAGCAACAAGGAGGATGAATAGCATATTATGAATTTAGATTCGACCTCATTTGAACGCCAACAAGTTTTTTATAGAAACCGCAAAAAAAAAATAAAAAAAAATTATATAGGAGCCCCCCCTAAATATTAATTTAATTTTAATTTAATTATTTATTTTTGAATTAAAACTTCTTAGGGCACGGGCGAATGTTAATTAGTGAGAGAAAAACCTGATGAAACGTTAACAAATAAAATTAAGCATTCTTCCACGAGTTCTTGATTTCCGGTATGGCCAAGATGGCGCCGCCGCCGCCGCCGCCGCCGGCTGGGACAAACACAACATAATTGCCAACTAGCAAAACTGTTGAAAACAGGAGGTTTCCAGAGGAGTGGCTAGATGGCGTTATGTTGCATGTTATTGCAAAATGGTGCTTATTTCTAGCGACGGCAAAGGTCACGGAATCATATTGGAATCACGGAGTATTGAGTAACAACTCTTATTTACCTATATTTAATTTTTTTTTTCTTCAAGTTCTACAAACTAAATACAGACGCAGTAAATTAAATTTATGAATGAATATTTAAATGCTATTGGCTGTTTTGAAGTCTTTGTACATGTCTGGGGCAGTCGTCCATATATTGATTCAGCCATCTTCTTTGTCATTTATCTGCGCGACTGAGGTGAGTGGCAAGCCTTATGGTAACCCCGCAGGTACACATTAACTTGGAATAGTTGAAAATACGTACTCGATCAATTAAATAAAGGGACTGGGCACAGAGACAAGCAAAGCAATGCATACATTTGAGCGAGACGGCTTAAAGACGTGACGTCAGATGGTATATAATCTGAGCGAGATGCAAATAGTAGTGACACTATTGAATGAATTAAGTATATCACCACGAGCGCGACAAATTGTAGATAAGGAATGGTGGGAAATAAATGACATGACGTATTAAAAGTAAGTACAAGTATAAAATAATTTCAAATAATCGGACGTCTGAAACTTAAAAGTAACTTGAAGCAGAGATTGGATCTCAAAATTGGAAATTTAAATCTCTTTTAGTATAGGTAGGTATAGGTGTATAGTATAGGTACCACTTAACGATCTAGCTACAGAAGTTTTACTTCTAACACGTGTACGGTGCTACAAGCGTATATTTTTTTTTAAGTAAATAATATACTCAATATATTGTGAACATTTTAAGCGTCTACCTGCTACCATTATCAATATCGAGCAAAAATGAGCAAAAAAAATCACGTTTGTTGTATGGGAGCCCCCCTTAATATTAAATTTCTTTTGATTTTTTAACCGACTTCCCAAAGGAGGAGGTTTACAATTCGTCCGGATATTTGTTTTTTTTTTTTTTTTTTTTTTTATGTATGTTCCCCGATAGCGCCTAAACGGGTGGACCAATTTGGAAAATTATTTTTTTGTTTGAAAGGGTTTACCTTCCCATTGGTCCCATTGACACCAGGTCAGGATCTGATGATGGGATCCTGGAGAAATCGAGGGAACTCTTCAAATATTATAGGCAGACCTATAGTGATTTTTGTGTTTTTCATAATAACTCGTGCAAATGCACATGGTAAGCATAATATTGTGATGCGGAACTGCTGATGAAGACCACATATGGCCACCAGATCTGCTCAATACTAGGTACAAATACAATGCGTGGCTGACGGGCAGGCAACGCATAGCCTAAACCGGTGGACCTAGAGCCATGAAACTTTGTACAGAGGTTCCTTAGTAGCGTGGGGTAGCACTGTGATGGGATTTGACAAAATTAATTCCCCAAGGGGGGGGGGGGATAAGGGGTTACATTTTGTGTTAAACTCAATCTAATCAAATAGGGTTTGTGGAAGTCGGTTTTTTCTAAAGTTTACTTTTTGTTTCAATTATAGTATTTGTTGTTATAGATAGCGGCAACAGAAATACATCATCTGTGAAAATAACTGTCTAGCTACCACGGTTCATGAGATACAGCCTGGTGACAGACAGACGGACGGGCGGGCGGACGGACGGACGGACGGACGGACGGACGGACGGACGGACGGACAGACAGCGAAGTCTCAGTAATAGGGTCTCGTTTGTGCACCCTTCGGGTACGGAACCCTAAAAACGATGAACCAAATTTTAACTCCTCATTATCTCAAAAGACGTCTTCTGGGGTTACACCACTTTTGCGCTGATATATTGTTTCATTAACTTACCTCAGCTCGGCACTCTTGTATTGAGAGGGGACGGCGGCTGCACGACTGCCTTCGGTAAGGGTCAGGGCCTGGGCGACCATAGAGGCTTTTGCCTGAAAGAAAAATGTTACAAATTACAGTACGGGGCCTTTGTTTTGGCACGTCGGGTCTCGTCTCGCACTCTCTCTCCCTCTCTCTCGTTAAGTCAAACGCCGAGTAGCATACTCGTGGCACCTCGAGCCCCGTTCCAAATCAGCTGACCCACTCAGGCCAAAATGTACTGGGAAGTGAAAAATAAAGTTGCTTTGATCAAATCGGTTTTATAGTAAAAGTTGCTCAGAATGATGTCCCTAAGAAAGTAGTTTCTCATTTTGCGTTAATTCATTTACACCTTGTAGTAGTCTCTTCCCTTTCCTTCCTAGTCGCAGAAAATGCAAAGAGAATGCGTGGCCGACCCAGGAAGAGATGGAGTGATGAGTTGGGTCTATGGGACAAGGACTGGAGGGAAACCTCTCAGGATCGGATAGAGTGGAAGAGGGGGAGAGAGGCCTTTGCACAGCAGTGGGACATGGTGGGCTCGTAATAATAATATCAGTGATCGGAATAGGTAGAGTGATTTTTGGTACTTACGTCATGAAAGTCATAACATGGATAGGATGCCTTTTTCCGGAAGGTTCGGGATTAAACGAATTAGAATTAAAATAGTGTTTTAGTAGCTTGAAAAAAAAAAAAACATTGTACACACATACATGTAAACGATGACACATCTTGGAGACTGTACTCTGATTGGTCGCGAAGTCACAAACTTTGCATTGTGCCGATGCCGATGGCGCTGCTTTTATGTTGTAAATCTCATATTGATTCGTTTCGATTCGCTCTTTATAGGTACCTAGTTCCATGTAAACATTATGAAATTCCGAAAAAAAACAATCATTTAAAAAGCCCGGAATATCTGAGGCATATCCATGTTAATATTAGCGTTTGAGGTCACTCACCCCAAATCACTCTACCTACTCCGATCACTGAATTATTTATTTATTAAATTTGGGACATCAACAGGCATATAAAATAAATGAGTTACAATGGTAGATAGTAAATACAAAAATTAAGCCGGTAACAGATATCCACAGCAGATACAAGCAAGTAAAAGAGAAAAAAAAAACTTAGCAGTTATCTTATTATTATGCACGTTGCTAATAATAATAAGTAGTCTCTCGTCACACCTCGGACACTCCATAGAACGCTCGTAAAATAATCACCTATTACTACTACATAACCAAATGATGTTTGTATACGTGCAAATGTGTGCGTAAACTTTGCTAGGGCTGGTGGCGCGGCAAATGCAGCGATATTAAGTATACGCGTGGTCACTCGTCAGGCGTTCAGCCCTGTCTATTGATCCTTCAACCAATCCTTTGACGGCAGGGGTGGGGTGCGGTGTCTGAATTAGCGCGGGGAAGGGAGTGGCCGTTCTGTACGGAGTACTATTATCTCTTCTGTGCTCTCGTTCAGCCCGACTCACCATATCGCCTCCGACGATGGCGACGGCGCAGCGGTCGAAGGTGAGCGTGCTCGCCGCGAAGTGTTGCAGCGACTCGGAGGACAGCTTGCCGAGCTGCTTCGGCGAGATGAACAACGAGTTGCCGAGCCCGCGCCGGTACGCCGCCTTGTGCAGCAGGTCTACCGCGCGCACCTGCGTACACGAGTGCATTGACA
The DNA here is from genome assembly GCA_963457715.1 of Argyresthia albistria. Taxonomy (NCBI): domain Eukaryota; kingdom Metazoa; phylum Arthropoda; class Insecta; order Lepidoptera; family Argyresthiidae; genus Argyresthia; species Argyresthia albistria. The sequence goes on from OY735265.1 coordinate 5,951,588, forward strand.
AATAGCCAGTGTAGAGCAAAGGGAGCGTCCATTAATCACGCGAGGAGTTTTCGGGAATTTCTGATAAGTTTTGGTATTGGCGGTCAGCAGATTTGTATAGAGAAGTGAAAATTAAAGTTGCTCTGATCAAATCAAAAGTTGCTCAGAATGGTTTCATAGTGAAAGTTGCTCTGAATGATGTCCCTTACAACCCCCTAAAATATGACTACAACTTGCTGTTACAACCTGTTTAATAGCATACGCGCCTTCTGAAAAGGGGGCATCGATTAGTTACGCGAGGGGTTTTCGGAGAATTTATGACCCCCCTCTATCCCTGGTGAGATTTTGTGAGATTTCACTCAACCCCTTCCCACAATACCACGTCAGATTTTGAAAAATGCCGAGGAGCTTCGGCGAGATGAACAGCGAGTTGCCGAGCCCGCGCCGGTATGCCGCCTTGTGCAGCAGGTCTACCGCGCGCACCTGCGTACACACACGAGTGCATTGACAAATAGCCAGTGTAGAATAGCATACGCGCCTTCTGAAAAGGGGGCGTCTATTAATTACGCGAGGGGTTTTCGGGGATTTTCTGACCCCCCCCCCCCTCTCCCATTGGTGAGATTTCGTAAGATACTTATACTTTATTACACAAAAACAGAATACAGACACTTAATAATGAAAAAGTCATGTACAAAGGCGGGCTTATTTCTGATAAGAGATCTCTTCCAGCAAACCTAGGAGATAAGATTTTACACAACCCCCTCCACCATCCCACAATCTCACTTGAGATTTTGAAAAATGTGTTTCTATTGTAAAGGTGTTGGATTTATTAAAGTTTACAATTTGTTTATTATGACTATATTTTCGTGGAGGATCATGTTTAACTTAATATAACCCATTTTTTTCGCAATTTCGCTGTTTCTTGCGAAAAAAATATTACGTGATATTGGCCGAGACCCCCTCTCTCCCAAACGTGAGATTAGATGAGATTTGGCTCGACCCCCTCCCCCCTTGAACACCTCACGTAATTAATGGACGCCGCCAAAGCCCGTGGGGTACCCCACGTAACGTACTCCACGGGCGATTTGGCGATGATGAGCGCTGAACTTTTCAAGCGGATCAAAATTCTAAAAAGCCCCGCAACGCGGCCCCGTGTTGTACCCCAGGAGACGCCGCCAGGCCCGGGACACTCCGCAAATTACCTACAAAGCTACAAGTACATCTAATAGGCCTCGCCGACGCTCCCCGCCAGCGGTGCTAGATTCAGTGGGTTATGTTAGAGGTAGAGCCTTATTATACGCGCAGTTCTTCCCCTTACTCCTATCATCTCCGTCTCCTAGCCAACATGGTTTGCTGAAAAAAATCTGTTATCAAGAGTTAAGCTTGCTTTGTACATGTTTTTTCTATTTTATGCTATCTGTATGTCACTTGAATACAATCACAGGGTGCTCACCCTTCGTAAAAAAAAGATGGCGTGAGGATTAAGATTTGTACTATTAAACGCCATGGTCTTCTAGGTGGCGCTAATCTTAGAATAAATCCTATACCTATATCTCAGCGCCATCTCGTGGTATTTGCAATATTTCGATGGTGGCCAACCAAGCGATAATGGCCTCGAGCTAAAGAAGCTTCCGTAGCATCTCAGTTTACACTGGTGTCATATTTTGTTCTAGGTGGTCTATCTGTATTAGTCAGAGACTATATATCCAATTGACTGCGCCTGCGGGGGAATGCGGCTCGCCAAACGTTTGTTGTATTCAACAAACGTTCGCATACGCAACCTATGTACGAAGACGGGCCGCCAGACAGTTTCGCAGCGGCTGACCAATCACAGCTCTTACCTCGTCCCCCGCCGCCCGTAAATTAGTGAGTTCTCTCCACTGGATAAGTGCTCCCTGGTATTAGTAATTGTAGTATCTGTGGTACAATAAAGACATTACGAAACACAGCAATTTCACCCACCTGTGGCGACAGCGACACAATGTCGTACTTCATCCGCGGCACGTTGTCGGCGAGCTCCCACGCGCGGAACTCCTGGCAGGAGACGGTGTTGTTCAGGTACTCGATAGCAGTCATCAGGCTGCCTTGAGTGGCCTAAAGTAAAGTAAAGTAAAAAATTCGTTTATTTGCAAGCAAATATACATCATGGATAGATTGCCCTGTCCCTCAAATCAGCGTGGGCCGTGTCTTGAGAGACAGTTTCTTCCCAATAGTAGGTTATCAATAAATATTACTTTTCAACCGACTTCAAAAAAAGGAGGAGGTTCTCAATTCGACCCGTATGTTTTTTTTTTTTTTTTTTCTATGTTTGTTACGCGATTGCTCCGCCAATTATGAACCGATTTGAACAAATCTTTTTTCGGCGTATAGGTAATACCTCAAGGGTGGTCCCATTGACACCAGGTCAGGATCTGATGATGGGATCCTGGAGAAATCGAGAGAACTCTTCAAATATTATAGGCAGACCTATAGTGATTTTTGTGTTTTTCATAATAACTCGTGCAAATGCACATGGTAAGCATAATATTGTGATGCGGAACTGCTGATGAAGACCACATATGGCCACCAGATCTGCTCAATACTAGGTACAAATACAATGCGTGGCTGACCGGGCAGGCAACGCATAGCCTAAACCGGTGGACCTAGAGCCATGAAACTTTGTACAGGGGTTCCTTAGTCGCGTGGGGTAGAACTGATATAGCATTTGACAAAATTAATTCCCCAAGGGAGGGGGGGATAAAGGGTTACAGTTAGTATTAAACTCAATCTAATCAAATAGGGTTTGTGGAAGTCGGTTTTTTCTAAAGTTTACTTTTTGTTTCAATTATTTGAGTACGGTTCTCACTTGGCTAAATTAGAATTATAACAAAAATAAGGAAGGAATAAGAGAAAAAATATATTTTATTACAATACAAAGCAATATAGCTCTTATCTATTTTATATGTGTGTGTATTATTACGGTAGTGTACTGAATGTAAATGAATGGCCTGGGTGCAAATACCGCAATAAATACGCAGGGTGTAAAGAAAGGTGTAGTCATATTTTAGGGGGTTGTTAGGAACATCATTCTGAGCAACTTTCACTATTAAACCGATTTGATCAGAGCAACTTTAATTTTCACTTCTCTATACAAATCAGCTGAACGCCCGGACCAAAGGTTTCATAGTAAAGTTACTCAGAATGATGTCCCTAACAAAGTAGTATCTCATTTTGCGTTAATTCATTTACAACTTGCATACCCCCCACTTTCCACGACACAATAAACATAAACAAACATAAACGTTTACATACGGGTACATACATTGCTTCTGGCCCCACACTAGGATACCCTGTGCCGTAGGAACAGGAAACAGCGATATCACAAACATGTAAACATCCAAGACCTTGGGGTTTTTTGTCCCCATCCGGGATTCGAACCCGGGACCTCTCGCATGGTAGACCGATGCGCAACCGCTGCGCCACAGAGGTCGTCGCGCTACGGATGCTATTACTTGACAATATTTTAATTATTTTAATGTACTGATGATCTAATTCAAAAGTGAGTTCGAAATTTGAATCTATGGCAACCGCGTAAGAGCGTCGGAGCTAATATTTGACTCACTTCAAGAGTGTAATAGATGAACTCGCGGTCGCCCGACGCTGAGACGGCGGCCCCGATCTGGCTGAGTTTCCGCTGGATGAGATACCCGCTGGACTTGCCCGTGGAGAGGCCGGCGGCCGAGCGGAGCGCGTGGGCCAGCCCCGACTCGCCCGCAGGCTCGTAGCGGGAACCAGCTCTGGAAGGTGGTTTGTAGGCAAGCTATTACTTATACAGGGTGTAACAGAAGGGTGTAGTAATGTCTACATGTCCCTACTTTAATGTCTCGCGCGATGGAAGAAATCTATTTGTGTAATTATTTATTTGTGTTGTTTCTCAAGTAAGTGAATATTGTATTCTTTTTGAGAAATAAATATCTTAAACCTTAGTCATATTTTAGGGGGGTTGTTAGGGAGACCATTCTGAGCAAATTTCACTATGAAACCGATTTGATCAGAGCAACTTTATTTTTCATTGCTCCATATGTTTTAGTCCGGAAGCACAGAAGAGATAATACCGGAAGGTCAGCTGATTTGTATAGAGAAGTGAAAATTAAAGTTGTTCTGATCAAATCGGTTTCAACGTGAATGTTGCTCAGAATGATATCCCTAACAACCCCCTAAAATATGACTACACCTTTCTGTTAAATGATGTAAAAGTAAAGTAAATATATCCGAGGGGCACAGGTAGGTAAGTTATTATTGTAAATAATGTGGGTTATTCTTGAGGTGTCAAAACCACTAAACTAGAGGAACTAAAGGCACTAAACTGACAACCTTCAAATCCGACAGCTCTTGCGCGGTTGCTCCTCTAGTGTCTTTAGTTCCTCTAGTTTTGACACCTCAAAATTCCAAAAATTGTATGTATGTTTATCATAAACAGTTCAGCTTCCCCACCGACATACTCGCGAGGTCCACAGCTCACAGAGCCACTAGTTATTTCTCTGATTTGTCAGTACAAGCTGGTCTATCTACCTATACAGGGTGTAACAGAAAGGGGTGCACAGTACAAGCCGAAAGAGGGTGGTTTGGGACATCATTCTGAACAACTTTCACTATGAGACCGACTTGATCAGAGCAACTTTATTGATCACTCAATCATACACGAGCGAGCGCTAGGCCCGAAATTTACTACTCTGATCGAATCGATTTCATAATGAAAGTTGCTCAGAATGATGTCACTTACAAAGTAGTTTCTCAGTGAGTTAATTCAGGCGTTTGCGTTAGGTACTAGGTAAACATATAAGGTGTGTTTGTATTTACCAATTCTTCATTTCTTATATTCATTGCGTTCTTGTACATGCTATTCAGCAATAAACTGCATAGTTAAGATTCACAAAAGTGATTTTTAACCAAGTGCGCGTCAAACACAGGTACTAGGTGGCGCACACGCAAGCGCACTGCCTAAATACACTAAGAACATGAGGACGTTGAAATACACTAAGAACAGACAGACAGACAGACAGACAGACAGACAGACAGACAGACAGACAGACAGACAGACAGACAGACAGACAGACAGACAGACAGACAGACAGACAGACAGACAGACAGACAGACAGACAGACAGACAGACAGACAGACAGACAGACAGACAGACAGACAGACAGACAGACAGACAGACAGACAGACAGACAGACAGACAGACAGACAGACAGACAGACAGACAGACAGACAGACAGACAGACAGACAGACAGACAGACAGACAGACAGACAGACAGACAGACAGACAGACAGACAGACAGACAGACAGACAGACAGACAGACAGACAGACAGACAGACAGACAGACAGACAGACAGACAGACAGACAGACAGACAGACAGACAGACAGACAGACAGACAGACAGACAGACAGACAGACAGACAGACAGACAGACAACAAAGTGATCCTATAAGGGTTCCTTTTTTCCTTTTAAGGATCGGAACCCTAAAAACACTTTGTATTCAATATCTGGCCAGAAGTGTTCACAATAATAATTGCCTGTTGCTTTTGCAACCCTGTATGTTAGATCTGACGATGTTTTGTGTTACAAATAACTTACTTGAAGGCAACAGTGACCCGGGCTAGGGGTGAGCCATTGTCCAGGGCGGCTACAAAGGTTTTGTTGGCAAGATTGCATGCTTCGAATTTGCCTTCTGGACAGACTACTGCAGCTGCTGCTTGGGCATACCCTCGGGTCTGAAAGTAGTTTCTGTACATTACTTTAAACCCTAATTACCTACTATAAAAACGAAGTAAACTGACAACATCAAACATAAATTCTTGAAATAATGTTTAATAGTGATGTTCTCATTCATTCTAAATAGAATGAAAATGAGTAGAGTAATTCTTTACAATCAGGATTTGTAATAAATATTAGTCACAATTTAATATGACATTGAAAGCATTACGCTTTCTCCCATTTGAGGTGGCAGAAGCAAATTGAGCCCACTTTTTGTGAGTTAATTTTTCTTACTTATTATTCGCAAATAAAGGCGTGGGGCGTGTCATTTCAGTTTGAATTGAAGATGCTATATGCACTAGCACGGAAGGACTTTAGTTCCTGACCTACTGAAATTGACCTTGGGAGGGGGGAAGGGGGGAGGTGGGGGGATGCCCCCCCTACTACTCCCCCCGAACGGAACTGTATAGTTTCTGAGTTATGATTTTTTTAATTTTTGGAGGTTACATAATATAAGGACCTTAGATCCTGACCTACTGACCTTGACCTTGAGGGGGAGAGGGGGGGAACGGGGAGGGGGGCAGATGCCTCCCCTACTTCTACCCCCCCGCGGAAGTGCCTAATTGCTGAGATATGATTTTTTAAAGTTTTGAGTTTTGAAGTTTTTTTGCATTGTTGGGCGGGGGAGTTGGAGGGGATGAGGGGTTGGAGGGGGGGTTGCCAGAAGTAGGGGGTCGCCTCGCTCCGCTCCGCTTCGCTCCGGCTCCCGGTTCTGCTTATAAGTGTGTACCTAACAAACCTATCTTTAGTTTTCAAACAGGAAGTAACCTATAATTGATCCAATCGGATTCAAAATGGCCGCCCAACCAACAAAAACTCGGACAGACAACACCCCAAATGCACTCCGTTTCAGAAAAATTACAACTTTTAATTTATCAAAAGTGATATTTTACGTTTAAAATAGATTCATCTTCTCAAATATGCATACAACGAAACGTAACTAATGTATTTTGACCACAGACCATAGATTTTGACATATTTTTTGCGTTTTGTTACATAATTTTACAATATTTTCAGATTTTCAAAAAATCATATCTTAAAAACTACTAATTTCCGTTACCTGAAACTTTCAGGAAGATGATTAAATGACCCCAACTATACGCTAAAAAAGTTTTGACAGCCTAGTCAATAGGTCAGGAACTAAAGTTGAGCCCTGTAATATCCCACTGCTGGGCAAAGGCCTCTGAGATTGAGACATTAGAATGAACAAAAACATTCTTGAACCCATCACTGCATATTTTCTACTAAAAAGTGGTAACAATGGAACTGTCATTTTACCACACCTCGGACACTCCATAGAACGCTCGTAAAATAATCACCTATTACTACTACATAGCCTAATGACATTAGTACACGTGCAAATGTGTGCGTAAACTCGTTCGTTTGTGAATGTGTGCGTTCAGCGCCTAAACAAAGTGTCTCCCGAAGAGGCTCCCCGACTCTGGGGTGAGGTGCGGTATCTGAATCCGCGCGGGGAAGGGAGTGGCTATTCTGTACGTAGTACTATTATCTCTTCTGTGATTTTACTTTGTTATTGTGGCCGATTCTCTAGGTTACACTTACTAAAATTAGTTGACAATATTAAGTCCGACAGCTCTTATGAGGTCGCCATAGATTCCATTTTCAAACTTACTTTTGAATGATTTTAATGTACTGATGAACTAATTCAAAAGCGAGTTCGAAAATGAAATCTATGGCAACCGCGTAAGAGCGTCGGAGCTAATATTGTCAAGTAATTTTAGTGTGTGTGCCCTAGAGAATTGGCCCCACTATCTCCTTTCAGTCAGTTCCTGGGCCACTTCAGTTTTGACAGCCAGTAACTTGGTGCAGTTAGATAAACACCTAAAATCACCAAAGTGTTACAGAAAACACAACCACATCTCAGTGTAGTGTTTACTCCTTGATGGATTACTCTATGAATAAAGACGGTTGCATTCACACAGTCAAGATGATGTTTGTTCTTCCACAATATAAATTACTACACTCAGAATCCCAACAGAACTGATGGGATACCCAGACCAGACTAGAGTAGACTGTATTGCGTCTTGAAGGGGCAGATACCTACAGATCGACGCCAAAGATGAGAATTAGTGTACGTTAAACATCGATAGACTATCGATAGTATCGATAGTAAATGGCTATCGATACTATCGATAGTTTTTCTAAACTATCGATCGATTGTTTACTTGAGTAATACTGTTACATCCCTAGAAGCGAGGCATGCAAGTTTGAGATTGTGTTCTATGGTAGGGGAATTACCGTACGTAAATCATTTATTTACACGAAAAAAGTCAGTTTGTGGATGTTTTCTCGCAACATTGAAGTTGTTATTTGTTATAACAACTTCAATGTTGCGAGAAAACATCCACAAACTGTTTAAAACGCAGAAATAGGTTAAAAGAAAAGAGATTAAACTAATTGTTGTTTAAAAACAAAATAGCTGCTATTTTGATGATTGATTTTAGACTTTAATAATTAAAGTCACAAATCAATCATCAAAATAGCAACATAATTATTATGATGAATGCTGATTTTTTTTATTTCTATTTCGAATATATAAAAATAAAACTCCGTTTCGTGTAATATTTTTTTTGATATCACGCTTAGCCAAAAAAATGAAACTATCGATAGGCTATCGATACTATCGATAGTTTTTAGTAAAACTATCGATACTATCGAATTACCAAACTATCGATGTTTAACGTACACTAATGAGAATCCTATGGCAGAGGCCAACAACCAATAGTTTCTTGGTCGCAGTCCTAAGAAATTCCGAAAAATCTTTTACATAACAGGGCCTTACAATAACCAGAATATGTCAAATTTTAAAACAACCTCCCAGATCAGCAAGACCTTTTGAGAAGAATCTAATAATTATATTTATTTAAACTCACTGTGACATGACGAACGAGAGGGCTTTTCAGTGCCTTTGAAGCCATTCTATAGCAAAATAGACGATTTTTGCAAATTCCGATCCAATCTTTTTCAGCACGACTTCGGAAAACCAGTTGCCAGTCTTGCCAGTAAAATTAAACTTATTTTCAATGTAAGAAGTTAAATAGAGGGCGCTGTCGGCGTTTTTATGTTTGGTATTACTCCCGGAATGTAACTTGACCAGCGTTTGCTATGTCTCGATCGCTCTCTCACAAAAACTTTGTGCGAGAGCGAGATACACACAGCAAACGCTGGCCAAGTTAAGGTGCCTTCCCACGGCGCGGGTTATGGCAGGCCGGGCCACGCCAAGGACGCCCGTGCGCGCCCGTGGACGCCCGCGTGACCTTGCGCCGAGCCGTTCCCACGGCGCGTGTGAAGTGTGAAGGCACTAGGCAGGCCGGGCCGCGCCACGCCTTTGAACTTACCGACTCCCGACGCACTGTGGGACGGATTTTAAAAAAGTGGACATTCATTTTTTTAAAGATGTCATTATTCTCTTTTTAGCAATCGATAGTCCTAATTAAGAAGATACGATGTTTTTGATGACTTTTTGTTGTAAATGATATAATTTACGAGATATTTTCATTTAAAAAATGTATGGAGCGATATCTTATTTGTTCCGTCAGGTACCTTGGGTTCCATCTGGACCAGAAACAAACATGGCGTGACCATATAAGGAAAAAGCGTGATGAGCTTAACCACAGATACAGATCACTGGAATGGCTCATTGGAAGACAGTTTAAGCTATCAGTCAACAATAAGGTAGCTACTCGTCTACAAGACTGTGCTATGGACATAATAACCGATATGGACATAATAGCATACAATTATGGGGGACTGCGAGTAACTCTAACATTGAAATACAACGCTTCCAAAATTCTACTTGGTTCACAAGAAATTATGCAGTACATGACTACTTGCAAATGCCTACTATTAAGGAGGAGGTGTCCCGAATGACCAGAACCTACAGAGATAGTGTCAACCATCATCAAAACCAGCTAGCTTCAACACTCAGTGATATTCCCTACCAAAGGTGATTGAAGAGAAAACATGGTTGGGACAATAATGACCCAAAAAGTACCAAGAAGGGCTACCAAACACTGGAATGGAATGCCCAAAGCGCCATAAATCTTCATTAAAACTACTCATGGCTGAAAAACTGATCGCAAGTTGGCCAAATACATATGAAAAAAATAAATTAAAAAATCTAACTAAATAATATGAAGTTTTTTTAATAGCGCCTGCAGAACTTCGGAAAAAACACAACCTGAGCATACGAAATTCTTACTTATTATTTTTGATAAATTATGTACTACTAATGATACACAACACTTTGAGGTAGTACCAATACATTTCGTTTCTGTCAGGCTTGTTTTTTTTCTAATATATTGTGAGCATTCTCCTTTCGCTGGATCTAAGAAAACTTAATAGTTCTGGCAACAATATTGTACTAGTTTGTAGAGATTGATTCATTGCGTTGGTAGTAGAATATTATCAAATCCCTAAAATAGGCAGCAACCAAGAAAATTCAAACACTTGCTTTTGCTATACAAAACATTTTTATTTTATTTCAGAGGCTGAACATACATGTATGTTTTTGATATCATCTTTCACTTCAGAACAATAACTAAAGCACTTTCACTATGTATCACACTTTGTAAATACATCGGGTTTAACTTTGCCTATGGTCTGTTTAGAGCTCACCGACTTAAACTTAAGAGCTTATTACATTACGCTGTCGGCAGGCCACGATTTGTACATATAGACGTCTCACTCATATGGAACGACTAGAAAGAGACAGTGAGTCAGATCAGACAGGGCCCTGCCGACAGAGTAGTCTAATAGGCCCATTAAAGCTAGGAGCGGGTTGTCTTCGATTTTTTCAAAGACGAAACGAAACTAGTTTTCCCGATTCGAAAACGGGTATTCAAAACGGTTTCGTTGGTGACTGGTTTTGTATTGAAGAACGAACTCGAAGCGGTCGGCCTAAACCGGTCGGAGCGATAACAGTCGGTGCGCGAACAAAAGGAAAGCGGTCGGTGCTAAACCAGTCCATGTCAAACAGCTCGGCGCGAAAATAGTCGGACGCGGACGAGACAAATGAGCTCAAAGCGGTCGGCGCTTAACGGTTGGTTGGTACCGTCTCCGACTGGTTAAGACGTACTGCTTTTCCTGAGAACGAAAAACGAGTTTGTCATTCCTGGAACGTAAACGGTATTTTTTAACGGTGCGTCTTCGAAACGCTCGCTCACTCTTACTTACAGCCCACTATCAGTTGATCGTTGATCAGTCCGCCATGCGCCTAGTCTTGTGCCTGCTCGGTCATCAGAGAGAGCGCTCCGTACTAGTACATTTCAGTCAGTGTACTAGTACACTCTAACAGTTCTATTAGTACTATTAGGACATTGGATCTTATGAATAAAACAATATGCCTGCTCGGTCCTCAGAGAGCGCTCCGTACTAGGACATTTCAGTCGGTGTACCAGTAAGCTCTAACAGCTTTATTAGTACTATTAGGACGTTGGATTGGATGAATAAATAAATTAAAAGTAAAAAAACATTTTTAAACAAAGCTTTTATTTAATGCCCTAAAAAGAAGAAAATAAAATTTCAATTCATTCAAATGCGTCATTTTATTACATTACACAATTTATACGATATAAAAGCTTGTTGCGAGATTTACTTGTGTAGACTTAATTAGGTGGGTAGGCACCTATTTGCACAGACTTGGAGATAAATCCCGCAACAAGCTTTTATATCGTATAAATTGTGTAATGTAATAAAATGACGCATTTGAATGAATTGAAATTTTATTTTCTTCTTTTTAGGGCATTAAATAAAAGCTTTGTTTAAAAATGTTTTTTTACTTTTAATTTATTTTTAACTTTTTAGTTTTATCATTACAGGACAAAACATCTAATCTAGAATTCGAGTGCTTGTCAAGACGAAATAAATGAGACCAAACACGATAGAATTGCGTCGTTTGGTAACAGAGTTCCCATGGCCACCTTCCGGCTCCAGCATCAGATCAGCACTATGTCATAAAAAATATTTTAGGACCAAAGTATTTGTTAAGACGAATCGAACGAGCCCAAGCATGATGGTGTTGCGATGTTTTATGACAGAGTTCCCATGGCCACCTTCCGTCTCCATCATCAGATCAGCTCCAAGTCAAAAAAATATTGCATTGTCATCCAATTTACATACGTATGCAAAATTTTGGCACAATCGGATAACGGGAAGTGGGTCAAATTCAAGCCGACATTTTTGACGCGAACCGTGATACCCACAAACAAACAAACAAACAAACATACATACATACAGTGCAAGTTAAATAAAAGCTTTTAAAAATGGGCTATTAGATTAACCTTTCTTGTCGTGCAGAGCAGAAACTTCAGGAATATTATACTCTGTATTCACATATTTATACAATTGTACGTGTCAGTTTGCATTGCAGAAATAAAAAGTTAAATAATATTAGATTTTCCTTCATACCTAAACAGGCTTAGGACTGTCATTCTAGTCTCTTGACTACTTGTCACTTCTATTAAAGTATAATAATAATGTAATGTAATGAATGGCTCCCGCCCGCCCCGCCATTCTCCTTCTCGCTGAAACGTTTCCCTACGCTACTCGCTAATCGGACATTCGTTCTATTAGGACATGACCGACCGACCGACCGAGCGAGTCGCTAATCGGACATTCGTTCTATTAGGACATGACCGACCGACCGACCGAGCGAGTCGCTAATCGGACATTCGTTCTATTAGGACATGACCGACCGACCGACCGAGCGAGATTCTCGCTCTCTCGCTCGGTCGGTCGGTCGGTCATGTCCTAATAGAACGAATGTCCGATTAGCGACTAGCGTAGGGTAACGTTTCTTTTCGTTCATTGCACGGTAACGTTTCCTAATCGTTCTTCGTACATGACCGACACAAGACTACATGCGCCACGCGCCGGCCGCCCCTGCCCCAGCGGCTGACTGACCCTTCCGACCCTTGGTCTCGTGCCAAAACATCCATGCAGCAGTGTATATAGCACAGGCCTGCACTGCACAGGTTTACAGAACTACATATAGAGTTATTAGCATATACCTACCTATACTAGAGCAGGATTTTGTATTTCTCGCTGTAGGTAGGTACTTCGATCGAAACAACAACAAATGGACCGTAACGTAATATTTGACGTATTTCAATTCGAATTCTTCAAATGTCACATTTTATCGAAATTGTTAGCGCCAATTCGCCTCGGAAATAATAAAAATGCGTTTTTCGTTTCATTCATCAACTGAAATGTAATATTTCTAGTGGATTTTCACTAGGATATAATTTTATTCTAAGAACTGTAACGGTAAAACTCTTGTTTTGTGTTTGTGTGCACTGTGTTATCATTATCATCTGGACCATGCATGGTTTGTATAATGTTTGTATATACATACAATTCTATTTCTAAACAATATTTATCATCATGTGTGTGCTTGCTGATGTGTGATATAAAACATATTCTTGGTGCCATTTCGCTGCTTGTCAATTATATGTAAACAGGTAAATAAATTCCTCTTACCATTTTACTAGTGTCCCCATGTAATTTTTTACGTAGCGATTACGACACCTGCATAAACTTTTAAGAAAGCTGGGTTAAGATAGTCCATTATAACTGTGTTTATACCAATTTGGTTTGGTTCCTCGCGCAATATTTTACAAAGTAAGAGTGGTGTTACAGGTTCATGGAAGTGACAAAAAACTGATCAGTTGATTACAAACTTTCATTCATATAAAAATCTCTGTAACTATGAATATTTCATGGTATTATTTATGTACTGAGTCACATAGTTGATATTGAAAAATTGAAAAATAAAAAGTTATGATTTTTTTTGAGAATCTGTATTCAAATCAAAGAAAAACAATGAAGAACCATCAATGACAAATCACTTGCTTATTAACAGCAAACAAAAACCCTGCATTTGAATTGAAATACTTTACTTCTTTGATTATATTTATCTCTTTCCAGGCAAGTAATGTCAGAGGGGGATGGTAGTCAAGGATGGTGGACACTTCGTGCAAATCCTATCATACAAGAAGAGACCAAATCAAAAGCGACCCATGGCAAAAGGGTCTTAAAATCAAAAGAGAATGTTATTAAAAATAAATGCAACAGAACTCTCAGGAAAAAACTGAAGAAATACAAGCTTAAAAGACATGAAAAAGAAGATCCTGATGTGTTAAATGTATCAGAAACATTGCACCAGACTCTGAAAATAAGATCCTCATGCAAATCTGTTAAAGTTGATGATTTACTAGACATTGATGAAATAGTTAGACCGGAAAACTACCTTACCAAAATGGTTCGAAAAAAGCAACTATTACTAGATGCACATGTTAAGGGGAATGGCGTGACTGATGATGGTAAATGTAAAACTAAGTCTAGAAGTAAATCCGAGAATCAACAGATTGAAAATAGGATTCCAGTCAAGAATACCAATGAGCAAAAAAAGCAAACTAATGCCTTTCAGCTCTTGATGGCTTCCAGGAATAAGAGCATTGGTGGAAACTCTCCAGGAAAGGATCTTACTGTCAATGAAGAAGAGACTGAAGAAATTACTGAAAAGAAATTAACAAAAGTGAAAAGAAAGCTGGCTCTAGAAAAAATGGCAGAAGCTAAAGGATCCATTAAAAAGAAAGAATTAGAGGACCTCAAAGGAAAATGCATAAAAGTAAAATTGGAAAAACGAGCGGATAGGTTGAAGAAGATGATAACAAATGGTACCAATAAAAAATTAAAAAATCAAGAAAAACTGAAGAAACGTAAAGACGAAAAAAAAGAGCAAAAATTTATCAAAGATGCTGGTATCGTTTTCATTCCTGATAGTGATCTAGACAATGAAAAAGCTAAAACTTCGCAATCTGTTAAATTAAATGGTGTAGCTGAGGAGGATAGGCTCAGTGGTAAACACAAATTTACAGGTTCCCAAACGAAAAGAATCACGAAAGAAGATGAAGATTTTCTTAATAAATTGTCGCCCTCCATAAGAAAGACTGAAAACATGTTGTCATACTTCAAAAAAATTGAGAAAGTCACCGAAAATAACGCCTTATCTGAAGATGACGATCTGAATTGTAAAATTGATAATTCACATTCCATCAAAGTAAAATTTACTCCAAAAAACAAAAAGAAATCAAAGAAGAAGAAATTAAGTCTTGTTAAAAACGAGAATGCATTCGAAGTAGACTTTAATGAAAATGCAAGGGAAGCAATGATCAATAAAGAACTTGATAAAATTAAAGTTGAAAATGGTGAAAATCACGAAAAAGTGACAAGTAAGCGTAAGAGAAAAGAGAAAATAGATTTAAAAATACTGTCTGATAATACAGACCTGGTCAATACTGATGTCAAGGAGTCTTCTATTGCAGAACGTAGACCTAAACGTATCGTGCGACAACCCGTAAAGTATGTTGATGATGTGCAATTGTCAAGTTCTGATGAGGAATTGCACGTGTTTACGCCGAAAAAGAAGAAACACCTAGAGACTAAAGATGACAATAAGCACAACACTAGACCGAAATCCAAAGACAACCTAATAGATGTGAAGAAAGAGAAAGGTGTGAAGAAAGAAAAGAAAACACCAAAAGTTAAAAGTGGATCAAAATTGGAAGACGATGTAACAGTTGTCGTAGAAGATGATGCAACGAACGATACTAAATCACAAAATCGTGAAGAAAAGCTCAACAATAAAGCGAGTTCTAAGTTAGCGCCAATATTCAAACCTAAAATAGATCCAGCAGTATTAGAGGCTAAACAAAAGTTCCTTCAAAGTGGAATGCCTGATCAAATGAAAAAGGTTGTTGCACAACAGAAAGCACAGAGCATCATGGTAAACAATTTTACTTCTGTGGTTCACGTCCATCAAAATAACATGACTCCTGCTATCACATTGGATAACAAAGACTTTCTTTGTACAACTGAAGATGAGTATGATGTTGATGAAGCCATAGTATTTGATGAAAATGACATGAAAAGTTTATTTGGCGCCATTGACACCAAAGAAATAATAAGTAATAATGAAAAGACGGAAGTCATTGACGTCAGGGCCACACTGAAGAATATAAAAGACAGCTATCCAGAGTTCCCTGTATATCGTACTTATAATTCATTGAACAATAAATGCAATGGTGATCATAAAAACTTCAATGCAGTCAATCTAGATAACAGTGCAGATGTATTGAATGATGTAACAGACTCGAAGAATGAAGATCCAGACAGTTTGAGTTGGACTGATAAATATAGAGCTACATCAACAAACCAAATAATAGGCAATTTCGATAGTATCAAGGAGTTAAAGAAATGGTTGGATTCATGGAAGGAAAATGAAAACATTTGTCCTGCTTATGGCAATGATGACTCAGACTCAGATTTTTACCATTCTGATACTGACAGTAGAGACAGCATGAGAATATCAAACAATCTGTTTGTGCTTACTGGTCCATCCGGCACTGGAAAGACATCCTCTGTGTATGCCGTTGCAACAGAATTATCAATGAAAGTGATAGAAGTCAATGTCAGCAGCAAAAGAACTGGAAAAATATTGTTGCAAGATCTGCATGAAGCTACTCAATCTCATAAAGTTAACAGGAACAACGGCGATAGTGCAGAGAACTCACAGAATTCACAGGAGTTACTCCTCACCAAAAGACCTAAAGGTTTTAAAAAGCAATACAAAAATAAGAAACTGTACAAAAACTCTGACTCTGGTACATTTTCACAAAGAAGTGATAGCTTCAGTCAATCACAGGGTACTCCTCTAGAGGGTCGCACAGGAATGTCTCTCATTCTGATCGACGACGCTGATATAGTGTTTGATCAAGATGATGGCTTCATCTCTGGAATAGCTCAGTTAGTGCAGTGTTCCAAAAGGCCCGTCATTCTTGTGACCGGTACTCTGAATTGTCCGCATCTACAAAAGTTTCTGCTCTGTGGAAACATTGTTAAAATGAATCCACTTTCGCCGCGGATGCTAGGAACCTGGCTCGATGTCATGTGTTTAGTAGACACAGCCATGTGCTGGCCTGGCACAGGGGCTAAATTCCTAGATTATTTCAAAGGTGACATGAGGAAAACTATAAACTGTTTGCAGTTTTACATGTACACTGAAGCACAAAAACGGAAGGATAAATCCTCAAAGGAAGACGAACGAAGAAGCATCGTTAACATGGATGACGAGAATTCAAATATGTCTTGGGAAGATTGCAGTGAAGACAAAATCGACGCGACAGTAATAACATCACCACTCCAGAATGGGGTTTGGAAATATTTTGTTGCTAATCCCAACAATATGCTAAACATTGAATATCCTTCAGATCTTCTTAGTGTTTGGTGGAATTTAGCGCACGTTCTGAACCTAGAAGAGTCTGAACAAGTGTTGGAGAGCAAAGAGCAGACTTACAAAAGACTAGAAGATATTTCTGCCGTTTTCGACAGCATATCTTTAGCAGACTGTTTGGGTGACCGCGATGCGCCTGATGCAAGGAGAGATATCTGCTCAGACCCTTGGCAGTATTTGGAGGCCGACAGTGTTTTAGAAAGAGACAACTTTGACGGAGTTAACAATCACTGTCAAGTATCTAAAGAAATCGCTTATGACTTGGTGAAGAAGTCTCTAGATAATGCACGCGGCTTATCCAAGACGCCGAATTCGGAATTAAGATTTCCAGGTTCCAAAGACAGAAGGTGTGTATTCTTAGGCCATTATTATTATGATTACAATTGTTACAAGATTCTTCCAGTACACGATTATATCTTGTGGATATCTTTATTCTGTTGGGCTTGGGAATATATTGATATATTGAGTGTGGCAGGTATAGCGAGAATGATGCATGACTGTGCTGTCCTTTCTATATTTGAATTATCTGTCATTTTAAAATTGGAAAATAATTATTATTTTAATTTAATGTCTGTGTCCCTAATAATCTACAATGAAATGGAATTGTATTATTTGAATGATTATTATTAATAATTATTGTAATATGTAATTAAATATATTGTTTGTATCGCTTTGGTTAGCTGTGATGGCACAAATACTTTTTGATAATAAATAAATAAATAAATTGATATGCTAGCTATGGATTTGATCCCTTTCGTATACAATGTATATATGCTATAAAATTAAGGCAATTTGTCCCTGGAGTAAATAGTCTGCAAGCAATGACGGAATCCGTAGACATTATCGTAGGCATCTCATCTGATACCAAATTGTAGACATTTGTTCATTCATGGTTTCAGGAAACGTGATAAGACGATTCAGATGCACGATGTTTTGACAAACTCGTTCAGTCCAAGCACAGTTTTGGATCGTCGGGCGTTGTCCTTGGATTACTGGTCAACCTGCAGAACCATTTGCAGGTTCGAAAAGGAGAAAACGGACAAGAATTACAAGAGGAACAACAGGTTTTGTCACTACTTGAAGTCTTCCAAGGTAATGTGTAAGAACGACGTGTTTGATAAACTCTGCAATAGTTTGCAACATAGTGTTTCAGAAACTGAAGAATAAAATAGAAAAAAAATCGACTTCGTAGTGCGCCTGCTATGTCCTCTAGATAATTTATTAGACATTAATAGATAATTTTGATTTCCTTGTTGATGCGAGTAATGCTTTTTAGGCTTTGTATGTAACTAAAGGAACATTGAACATATTAATGAGTTGAATGATGGTCCATGATGAAACTTAAAAAGGCAAAAAGCATTCATCTCTTATTCCGAGCTAATGACCATACTTTAATTCCAAGAAGCTTTATGCTGTCAATTAATTGTGTATTTATTCACATACATTCGTGTGCAGCACTTTATTTACATGTTCAAATAAAAAATAATACTAATAGGTAGTTACTTTCAATGATCTTTTTCTTATCAATCTTAGCAATGTTTTTCTGTAATTAGTTACGATTGGTTAGAACGGAAAAATACTTTCTCTCAGATTAATCTTGTCTATAATAAAATAATAGTACACGCTTTGTAGTGTTTGCAATCAAATTTTTTCTTCTAATATCAAATGATGCTTAGTGTCAACTAGTGTGCAATTAATGAGTCTACAGGTCAATCTACTGCGCAATGCGATACACGATAAGACGGGTGCAGCGCATGGTAATAACCACATTGAAATTACGTTGCTGTATAGCTACATGTATTTATCAATGATGCTACCCAAGACATATAACAGCTGTTCGCTGCATATGCAAAAATAGTATTATTACGTTCTTGGTCAAACAGCTTAATGAGTTAAGCTCGTGCGGAATAATTTTTATCCTGTAAGTGAGATAAAGTATTGTGGTTTTTCTTGTTTTAATTTATTTACTAGAATAATTAGTTTAGTTACCTATATCTTGTGTTTAAAGATGAATCGATCAATCGCAATTATTATAACTGACTTGTATTATTCGATTGTTTATATTTAAAGTAAATAAAATATTATATGTATTACATATTTTTCATATTATTCTAGTCTAGTCTTCTAGCTAGGTTCTCAACTTCTGACCAGCTAATATCAATGATATAGCAAATACAAATAGAATAGAATAGAAAGCACATTTATTCAACCATCACAAATTCACAATACACAAAACACAGCAATAGTAGGAAATAAAATATACACATGACAAAAAGAACAGTAAAAATTAAGAAATAGATCTTAGACCTTCGATAGATGATCTGATCATGCTGATTCATGCTTGCTGCAGATCGTACCTACTGCTGCTATATTATTTGCCAAACAATTAAATGTTATCTAAAACGTATTTGTGTTATCTGAATTGTTTTGCTTCCTACTATAAATACAGGAAGTCCTGATACCATTTACGAAAAAGGCCTGCCCGGTTACATCAGATTTCGATTCTATTGATAATTCATTCCTATGGGCTCTACTCACGATGCAACCTGGCTTGTAATCGCTCTCGCTGCAACTCATAGAAGGCAGGTTGCCTTGCAACAGATAGAGCAGGACGGAACAGGAAGATAGACAGAGAGGGAAATACATGTTGCACCGATTTCATCGTGAGTGCAATCGGTCGCCTGCGCATTTAGATGACTAGGTAAAGCCGGCTACTCACACTGCAGGGGCAATCTAGTCGCAAATTGAGCCGCCTGGGGGGCAATTCTGGCGCTAGCCAGATCATGTCCGTGGTCGAAATATCGATTTTGAGATACCGAAATCTCTATAAAAAACAAGAAAAAGCTATTCTTACGACTAGCTTTTCGACCAACCGAGATATTAACTTGACCCGTTTTCGATCGAAATAAATATAAATCGAGATCGTTTTCGACGGATTTAGGCGGTATCAAAGCCGATATCTCGACTGGGGAGATGATCTCGATAGCGCGAGAATCGGGGGCCTGCTTTGTGAGTTGAGACACCACTTCAAGCGCACACAGCTGGAGAGAGCAGAGCAACCCTAGGTTGGTTCTGCAGCAGGCGTGTGAGCTTTGGCCTACTGATGTACTTTACCTTATAATAATTATAAACCACAGGTCCTAACATTACCAAATTGAAATTGCCGCTGAAAAAGTGGGGGGGGGTAACCTTTCTTTTTCGCCAAGGGTGAGAGAAAACGAGGTTACCCCCCCTACCCTTGCTCAGAGACAGCGCGGACTAAACTATGTAGGTATTTGTCATTTATGTTTTTGTTGGTAAGCCACAGCTAAATTCATGCTAAATTACTTTAATTCTTATCTTCTTTGATAACCACTGAGTTAAAAATAACCAATCTTAAACCATTAATTTGCTTATAAAAACAATTCAATTACTTATTACGTTCTCGGAGATATACTTAGTTTGCGTGGCAACTAAGGTTACGAGGTCGATTATTCTATTATAATGATTCATTTTTACTACATTGGCTATTTTTCTGGGGTTAAGCTCTTGTTTAGCACGTGCCTTCACTTCATTGCACTCTACACACGACAATGACATGATGGCGATCTAGGGTGTAAAAAAAGGTGTTAAACTGGAGCCACCTGCTGTGTAAGTACACCACTCCAAGCGCACAACGCAGGCGGCTCCAGTTTGTTACCTTTTTACACCCCAGATCGCCACCGATATCATGTCGTCTGTAGCCCGCTTGCGTCAGCGCAACGCGGGATGGCACCCTTCAATTTTGAAACTCTACTCTGTCATTTTTAGGGTTCCGTAGAGAAACAAGGAACCGTTATAGTTTCGTCAAGTCTGTCTGTCCGTCCGTCCGTCCGTATGTCACAGCAACTTTATTCCAAAACTATTAGGACTACACAGTTGAAACTTGGTACGTAGATGTATTCTATGAACCGCTTTACGATTTTTATACAAAAACTGAAAAAATAAGTGGGGCTGGCTCCCCATACATGAAACTGAAATATTTTTTTTCGTCAAACCTACATGTTTGGGGTGTCTATAGATAGGTCTTCAAAAATGAAGTGGAGGTTCCTAAAACCATTTTTCCTCAAAGTCAATCTTTAAAGAGACAGACCCATCCAAAGTGGAAAAAATTGTGTGCCCCCCTCTAACTTTTAAAGTAAGAGAGTGATAAATCTATAAAAAATATATGCTGTGTATCTCAATATAAACTTTCGATGAAAATTGGTTTGAACAAAACATTTATTAAAAACCGCAAAAATGACTTTGTCATTCATACAAACACTATGAAAAACAAAGTTACAACACAAACCTCCAGTCTTATAATTACTTGCTACTACGGAACCCTTCATGGGTGAGTCCGACTCGCACTTGGCCACTTTTTTAATTAAGGAATGAGTGCATACAGCATACGTGCCCTTGCAACACTTCTTGCAGCGCAGCCCTACCGAAGCGGCCGCTTACAAGCTCAAATAAATTCGCGTGACTGTAGCGGTGTTTGTTTGGCTGATATTAATCTGAATCTGACCCAGATGGACGCATTGACAGAGAAACGTGTAAAAAAGAAATGAGGTGAGTAGCGAAAAGAAAGTAGGATAGCACCTAAATGAATTGTTATTAAAGTGCGCAAAATGGGTATTTTCCAAGCAAATGACCTCTTATCGTAAAAAATCCTCTTTTCACAGTATGTTATCAGTTGTCTACCATTAATTGAATGGTTAAGTTTGAGCTCTGTTAATGGCAAAAACTAACACTGCAAACTTTCTAGGCCGTAGTAGGTGGTATCGCAGACTATGTTGATGTGATTGAGAACGAAAACGAGACGTAGATAGATGACAGCGGAATTTTGAAACCCATGTTCTATTTTGTAGAGACAGCAAACTCAACAGAAATTGAAATGGGTAATAAAATAAAAATAATAATGTGAATGTACTCCATAGGGTAAGGAGGATAGGATAAATGGTTTGTCCGATAGTTTTGTCATAAGTTTAGATAAATCAGACGAAAATTTCATTTTGATGGATAATTTGATTAATTAGTCTTGTAATAGGTTGGTAACTAGGCAAATCGGGTGCCTTCCTGGTTCATGGAAGGCACCCGAATGCAAGCACGCGAAACTTCGAATTTTGGGAAAAATATTTTAACGACTTCCTAAATTATTTTCTTCAGTAGATCTAATTAGATCCTCTTAAGGGTGACTTACTGTAAATATGTTATTACATGCTTCTACTATGGATATTACATTAGTTTCAGTGCGTATTTTTTGTGTAGTAATTCATTAATTCGTTCCATCAATCACCTTTTTTGCAGTCAGTACATCATCGTGCGATACCATTACCATTCACATCAACATAATTTGCGACACCTATACCACACCTCGGACACTCCATAGAACGCTCGTAAAATAATCACCTATACTACTACATAACCAAATGATGTTTGTATACGTGCAAATGTGTGCGTAACTGCCCCCCTGGGGCCCCTAGACAAGATGCAAAACGCTATTATCGTTCGCACGAATCGCTAAAGGCGCCCCCGCCCGCCCCGGGCTTGTTTTTTGATACCGTGCCGGCGGGGCGCGGCGCGTTGTGTGGCGTTGTGCCGCTTTCGCCCGCTCCGCTCAGGAAGTCGCCCGTCGTCGCCCGCCTGCTTTCATAGTGACTACAGGCCGCAGAATGCCGCGGCTCTCGTGCCGCCGGCAAAGGACGTTCCGGGTGCTTCACGCTAATGCCACCGGCCTAACCCGGCGGGCGAAGCTAGAGCTGCCAGCGGGCGCATTTTGTAGAGGCCTTAAAGTACCTATGCGATTTGACAATCGCTACGCTAGCGTCACCAAATGTCAAATCGCATACATTATGAGTTTTCGTTTCTATTCGTTAGTAGCTTTATTAATCGTCTAGCCGTGCTGTTAGGTTAGGTATCTAGCTAGATGAGTGGGTGTGAGCGATCTCAAAAAATATTCAGCTCGCTGTTTAGGTACCTCTGGGACTCTGGTCTACATATATGTATACATTTCCTCAATTCATGTTTTTCATTTACTGAACGCCGTGACGTCAGAATCAGAAATGCTGTGCACACAAGTGACTAGAAATATCATATTATGACCTATGAGCCTATGACGCACGGCACGCAGGTACAGTAGGGACCACTTGTCATACATATTTGCAGTAGTAGCCATGTTTGTTCATCTCGCTTGGCGCGGTGTATGATGCTAGAGCGCAGCGATAGCTATCACGTGCCACTGACAATAATTTCACATTTCTCAGACACAAATGTCTCATATCGCCATTATTCTCAGACAATACGCTTCGCCCTGCAATTCAAAGGACCTATTTATACCAGCACGAATTTAAATTTAGCTTGAGTTGTGATCTTGTTTGCGCCACGCGACAGTCGATAACGATGACCCTTCTAGAGTACTCGAAGTACCCTTTATAGAGGTATGGTATTTCTAGAAAGTGCGTCTATTTGTACAGGGTGTAACATAAAGATGTAAGTAAATTTTTAGTGGTAAGTTGGTTTGTTTGACTTTGAAGCCATCAAACATCCTACCACGGTAATCGCATCGGTATGTTGCATAGATAACATAGGTACCTCCTATTATGCTTACTGATTCAACTAGACAGTTGTTGTTTGTGTACAAGCTTCTTCGTGTTAGCTTGGCCAACTCGTAAACTTCGCGTCAAATGTTGCAATATGCAGTTGTTTTAACTCACGCAAACGAAACAGTCTTTGGCGCCGTTTTACTATTATACATATTATCTCTACATATCATATCACAGCTTATCGCAGTTAGGTAAATACGGCGTCACTAACGAGGTTAGCACTCCAGAAATATCCAGATTCTTGTCTACTGCTACATAATGTTTCTTTACGACTATCTGTTGTACAGTTGCGTTCATGTTGTGTTGTAAGGATACTGTAATATCGATGTCCTTTATGATCCACGCAATAAAAACGGTACCAAGTCCAGCTTGCAACTAGAGATTGCAAGTGTACCAGCTTTATTTATTGTCTCGACGACCGATGACTTTGTTATTTATTGACTCGAAGTGTTATTTTATTTCTTGGCGTTTAGTTGTTGTTTTGCTAGAACTTAGCGACTTTTTGATGTGACGGACATAAGGCCCGCCACCACCTGCATACCCGCTGTCCGCTGTTGTCATGACCAGGCAAAAAATGCAACCCAAATCACCCCGAAGTAGATATGATTTACTAACTTTACTTACTAGGCTACAACATCCTGATTATAGATTTGCCGAGCCGGCAATATTGGCATTTTTTGTATGGGGGAAATATTGTCTTAAAAATGGCAAATTCCCGGCTCGGCACATCTATACTCCGGATGTTGTAGCTTAGGGAGGGACTGAAGATCATAGGTCTACTTCGGGGTGATTTGGCCAATATTGCTAGCTCGGCACATCTACAGGGTGTAAAAGAAAGGTGTAGTCATATTTTAGGGGGTTGTTAGGGTCATCATTATCGCAACTTTCACTATGAAACTGATTTGATCAGAGCAACTTTAATCATTTTAATAATTGCACCCTGTATAATCCGGATGATCGGATAAAAAAATTATAGCCATATTCCCGGATGTAGATACTATTAAGTACTCTTGACACTATTCCTTCGTACGTACCGTACAGTAACAAGGTTGTAGGTTACATTGTTTCATTTCGAGTCAAAAGTGAACACCGAACCAACACGACAAGAATTAGTTGACCGAGCGAGCGAAGCGAGCGAAGCGTCTCCGTTTCAGGTTTGGGCAAAAATGCTTTCGTATGTCCGGTTGTTCTCCTCTACAGGTCGCATTTATGAACCGATTCTCGTGAAATTTTGTGAGCAGGTTGGAAAAATAAATAGAATTTTTTACTCGAGCCAGTTTTTAGATTTTTTTCAAAATGGCGGAGATATGGGGTTTTAAAATGTAAAAAAATCGCTACATCCCAAACGGCTCGATGGATATTAACAAATGAGGTGTCGTTGGATTCGTAAAGACCATGAGAGTGAAACAGACTATATAATTTTAGTAAAAAGTCAATAGGTTGTATTAAAGATCGCGAAATGTAGTTTACAAAGTTATTGGTGCGGCTACTTTCATACTGCATGTACGTAACCAGGTACATTCATAAGTTTGTATGTGTTATTGAAAGAAAATTATTTGGGTTATTTTTTTTATGTGTGTTAGCAGTTCAGCTTTCCCACCGACATACTCGCGAGGTCTACAGCTCACAGAGCCACTAGTTATAACTGTGGTAAATCATTAATATTATACTTATTGTTGTGATAGCGCTGTTCGGTTGCTGTCTTTTGAGATTCATTCGTCAGTGCATTTTCAAAACTATGGTCAGTAAACTATACGTACTTACAGGGTCCAAGCAATAGTTTAATAGACTTTCATCATTCTCTGTATTCCATTACCTATATACACTGATAGCAATCGGACATGTGGATTGCATTGCAAGCAGAAGTTGTAAGTAGGAATCATAATCTAATGCAATTAACCTTAGGTCTCTCCCAGACACATGACGAAAGATTGAAGAGAAACAGGTGATCGACCCATGATGCAAACGCTTAGATTAATTGCAGAGCAGATTTATCTAGTTAGTTCTAAGTAATGTCTGTAAGTTAAGTACCACATCGTACCACTACCTGTAGTATGTAGTGTAAGGGTATCTTAAATTTATGTGTTAGAGTTGGCTTAGGTTTAAGCAATCACCAGATATAATGAAAAATAACGCCCAAAAAATCGTAAGTTCTTACCAGAATTGAATCCCCATTTTAATATGAAATTATCACCAATAAACGTAAGGTCTGCTAACCTAAACAAGGCAAGTATCATCAGAATAACCGCTGAGCTACCCAAAAAGGCCACGCATGTACCAAATATTTATATGTACTCGCATTTTATTTTAAAAAAATATCCAAATATGTTACACAATTTTATCCTAATAAAGTAAATTAATAATACAAAAATCATTGTTTACCCAAAAAATATAAATGAAGTTCTAAAGGTTCACCGATACTACCGTAAAATGTTTACTAAAGGCTGATAGCTTCTTAGAGCTTTTAATAAAATAACGGCCACAAAAAAAAACATTAGTTTGCATTCATTTATTAAAGGCTACCAATTAAAGCGGCAGTTGTATATAGTAGTTTTGGTAAGTAAAAAAATATAAAATGCATGTTTAATAACGATTTCGGCAGTTAAAACTTAGCTTTTAGCGGCGTGGCGTGTGCGGTGTAGCGACGGGTGGGAGTAGAGATGGGCAAAAGACTCAGTATTTATCAAAGCTTGGATAAAAAGCCGTAAAATGCCGTTTATACTGAGTATTTATCCGAAATCGAGGCATTTTATTTTTTACTTTTATGAAGTCTTGTTTTTATACAAGATCGTGGATTACTTGATAATTATGAAGTAAAGGGTGTTATGGGAGCGATTTAACACGCTTTTATTAGCTTCACTTGTATGTCTGTATGTTTGTATGTTTGCATGTTTGTATGTAACGGAATCTTCGAACGCTCTTTTGATCCACTTCCCGTGATCCGATTGAGCTGAAATTTTGCTTACGTATGTAAGTTATATGACAATGCAATATTTTTTGACTGATAGCTGATCTGACGATGGAGACGGAAGGAGGCCAAGGGAACTCAGTTGCCAAAAGACGCAACCCTATCATGTGTGGGCTCATTTGATTCGTCTTGACGAGTACTTTGATCCCGCATGGGGTCCAGGGTCTGATGTTGGAACCCGAAGATGGAGCCGGAAGTTAGCCAAGGGAACTATGTTACTAAACGATGCAACCCTATCGAGTTTGGGCTCATATGATTCGTTTTGACGAGTACTTTGGTCCCGAATGAACTCCAGGGTCTGATGATGGAGCCGGAAGGTGGCCAAGGGAACTCAGTTAACAAACGACCCAACCCTATCGAGTTAAGGCTCATTTGATCCGTCTTGACGAGTACTTTGGTTCCGAATGAGATCCAGGGTCCGATGATGGAGCCGGAAGGAGGCCAAGGGAACTCCATTACTAAAAGACGCAACCCTATAATGTGTGGGCTCATTTGATTCGTCTTAACAAGTACTTTGATCCCGAATGAGATCCTAGGTCTGATGATGGAGCTGGAAGGTGGCCAAGGGAACTCTCTCTCTCTATCTCTCTCTATCTCTCTCTCTCTATATATATATCTCTCTCTATCTCTATCTCTCTTTTACTTTTTCTCTCTTTATCTCTATCTATATCTCTGTCTCTGTCTCTATCTCCATCTCTATCTCTATCTCCATCTCCATCTCTATCTCTATCTTTCTATCTATATCTCTATCTCTATCTCTATCTCTATCTCTATCTCTATCTCTAGCTCTATTTGTTTATTTGTTTGTTTATTTGTTTATTTGGGAACTGAGCCCACAGCACAATATAAAAAATGTACAGCACAATAAATAACTTATACCTAGGCCAATTAGGGGCTCTTATTATGCTACTATTACATTTTGCAAATACAGTTTAATTACACTATTTAATTATACATACATACATCTATCTCTATCTCTATCTCTATCTCTATATCTATCTCTATATCTATATCTATCTCTATATCTATCTCTATATCTATATCTATATCTATATCTATCTCTATCTCTATCTCTATCTCTATCTCTATCTCTATCTCTAACTCTATCTCTATCTCTATCTCTATCTCTATCTCCATCTCTATCTTTATCTCTATATATCTCTCTCTATCTCTATCTCTATCGCTATCTCTATCTCTATCTCTATCTCCGTCTCTATCTTTCTCTCTATATATCTCTCTCTATCTCTATCTCTATCTTTCTCTCTATATATCTCTCTCTATCTCTCTCTCTATCTCTATCGCTATCTCTATCTCTATCTCTCTCTCTCCCCCCCTCCCTCCCTCTCACTCTCCCCCTCCCTCCCTTCCTCCCTCCCTCCCTCCCTCCCTCACTCCCTCACTCCCTCCCTCCCTCCCTCCCAATTGTAAATGAAAACAGGCCTAAAGTAGTTTATTACTCCGTGAATGTCTCAAGACTCGATTCACAGCGATGCATTCTTGAGTAAGGTTTCAGAATAAAGGAGATGCTTGAGAGTGAAACTCAAATTTGAGTCGGATTTCCGTAATTTCAGCTTGAGACTGATCTTGAGATTCGTTCTGGAATACGACCCTTTATCAATCCAAGCTATTTTATGATATTAACTAGAGTAAAAAGTTTATAGCCTCGATTTTGGCTAAAAACTCAGTGTAAATGATAAAAACTCAGTAAATACTCAATTTTGATAAAAACTCAGTAAAATACCAAATGCTTTTTACCCAGACCGCCCATCTCTAGGTGGGAGGGATGGGAATAAAGCCGCGAGACTCAACTAATTTGCCATCAATATAATATACTTGGTTATATGCATATATTTTATGGCAAACGTAGTGATATATTTGGGTAGTAATGTCACAAAACTTTGCTAGTTAAAATTTGGTGCACGCGTGGCCTTTTTGGGTTATGAAAAGTTTTTGTAGTGCAGGCATGACTTAAATAGCCCGAAAGATTTTGGTACAGGTTTCATTTATTTGTACATATTATTGGATGAGGCTGTTTAGGGTAACGATTGATTTTTTGGTGGTCATTAAATTTCATCCCGTTAGAATTCTGTCTAAAACTGTCTCTTGGTGTTATCCCTGTGCTTTGCTTTGCGACACAATAAAAGTGAAATAAGTCAATACTTGCTTTCCTTTCCATAAAATACAGTCCATACTACACGCTAGCTTTTACACCTCTAACTGAGCTTATTACATCACCTCAGAGGAGTTTTTTTGGTGTATTTTCATTAAGTAAGAAACATAGTAAGTAGCTCTGACTCTGGAGAGAACGTCACTTAACTTTTTCTGTGATATCTATCTATTTATTTATTTATTTATTTATTGGTACTAAGCCCACAGCACATACAATTTAAATATAAGTTAACAATTATACACTTTGCTGAGGCCAATTACGGGCTTTCATTATTTAAAACTAGACTTATGGTATAAGTTGCATGCAGAAAATATTTTATATTTATATCTATCTTAGATACTTATCACAGAAGTAATGATGTTGTATCCTCAGTTCTTACATCATGCTGACATCACGACAAATGTTGGAGGCAGCAACAGCTCTCCATCTGTTCTTGAGCCGTGTATTGAAGGCTGACTTGACCATTTACCTGACCAGCAGCCCTTCCTACGCTCCACTAAATCGTCATAAAGCTAGAAAATAGTAGGAAGTTAACTGAAAACTCCTAGTACATCAAATAAGTAATGAGTTGCGCACGCGCCCATGGTGTACCTACCTACGACTATACCTATCGTATACTTCCCTGCATAGTACGGGTCTGTGTCAAAGTTGATTACTTACATGTGTAGAGATCAATTAATATTTTTACGAAGACGCGTTCGTCGCTAACAGCCATCGGTTCTGGCGCCCGTCCCGGGTTATCAGTCGAGTGGCGCGTGCGCGATACCATAAATACCGCCGCACGGAGAAAACTACATCAGTCTTATTCTACTATTCAACCAAGCAACTGTTCTACAATCGCTCTACAATGGTGAATCTGCAAGACGATACATGCGGGTACTGCTATGCTTGCGTGCGTCTGCGTTTGTGTGTGGCGCGCGGTCGCGAACCGGAGCCGATGTTGGTGTGTGCGTACAAGCATATCCTGGAGTCGTACAGTGGGGTTGCGGCGCCGAAGCCTCCCGAGACTGCCAAGGCGGCCTGTGCTTCTTGCAGATGGACGTCCGACGCTCAGTTCCCGGAGACGCCTCCTTCGTCATCGGACCTCAGTCTGGAGTGGAGCTCCCGGTCTACAAACCGCTCGTCTCGCCGCCGCAAGAGATAAAACTCCACGGGACTCGCAGCCAGCGATCGAGGTATTCTTCAACGGTGCTCATAGCACCCCAAAATGGCAAGCGTCGAGATCGAGTCGATGTAGTGTCCGTTATCAACGCAATTTCGTATGGATATTGTAATGTGAATAACAATAAAAGGTTCGAGAGATGATCTCTTTGTTTCATTTGGCAAAGTTACGTAAGCCATGATGCTTACAAAGTAGTGACAAAAATGTTACTTAGGTACATCTTAGGTAGAATTATTTGTTACTTTGGTTGGTAGCAAAAATTAAACCGAATTAAAAACGTTACGCTCGTAGCGGTAAGCGTAGAACTTTCACTACAATTTTCTTTCTACAAACTGCTACGCTGTACTGTACTCGTAGCTAGCGCGCTACGTGCTACGTGCTACGCTACGTGGAAGTTTCAATTTCCGGGCGAAATCCAATTGGCTGAGAGGGCGCTGCTAGCTTTGTTAAAATATCCACAGGATGTAGCTATAATATTTTTCTGGTGTATTTTACAAAACCATCATCAGTCTTTATTTAACGTAAAACCCTTTTATTTCACGTAAAAAATGTCTTACTTACATAGGATATAGATATAGTTTTTCATTAAATAACTTTCTCTGTTGTGTAAAATCTAAACTAAAACATACGCTCCATGGGGGAATTTTTCTTAGCGTTTACACTAGCAACATGCACAGAAGCACAAGAATGACGTAAACGGATATTTACTATTTTGATGTAACATTGGTTCCAGACCAGACAAGACAGTAGGCAAAGTTAATTATTTGCCTACAAATAGATTGTGAACTACCTAAAGCTCAACCGCGACGCAATAACATAATAATATCTTAAGTCCCCTGCACACATTCGGCCAACATAGGCGAATACACGAGTGTGTAGACGGCGTATTCGTGTGAGTGTAGCAAACATTCGTGAATTCGTGAATAATACGTGAATGGTCGGTACATCAAACACAGTGACAGTGAGCAAATGAGCAGTCAAGAAAACCCCTCATCACGATGTCGCATGATTCCTCATCGCGGCGGTCTTCGCCACGAATTATTCGCCGAATGTGTACAGGGGCCATGAAAGACTTGTCAAATAGGGGCTGACCTATGAGAGTACAAAAACTCAATGTCCGAATAAATCATTCACAGATTATACAAGTAACAAAGTCGGCCGTACGCGTATTTATCTTATTTGCTGTCGTTTCTGATAAATAGGGAAAGGGATTCATTAAACAAACTGTAGTATTTCTGATATCAATCGCACAATGCTAATAATGACCATTCAAAATGTTTATTGCTGCGATTGCAACTGTTGCTTGTCCGAAATATATAACAGCAACAGCATTTCTGATGGTTGGCTTATGATTTATGTATGATACATGATATCAATCCAATTTTTATGAGGATTTTTCGGGGTTTTTCATGGGTTTCCCAGATCATAGCAGTTTCGTGCCCATTTTTTTTTAAAATTTTCTACAAACGTAGAAACTCAACGCATGTTTTGCATACCTTTCGTGCATATATTCCAGCAAGTGACCAAAGTATTTTGTAAGTTCCAATTACGAACGTTGTCACAATCAAACGGTTAAACCTAAAACAGACTCTCCTCAAATGAAATAAAAATGATTCGGATTATTCACAACGATGCCACACAAAACAGTGATTTTTTAGCGAGAGCTCTATCTCGTAAGCAAGAGCTTCTGTGGCTGCTAAAAAAACGGTTAAGTGCGAGTCAGAATCGCACAAGAAGGGTACCTACCATCGTACAACACAAGTTAAGCACTCAAAACAATAAAACAAAAAGAAAATTAAACACACGTCTCTTGTATGGGTACCCCCTTTAATTTATAATATCTCTCGTATTTCAGTATTTCTTGTTGTTGTGGCAACAGATATACACATTCTGTGAAAATGTCAAGTTTCTAGCTATTACCGTTCGTGCTCTAGGACCCACTGACGGACGGACGGACGGACAGACGGACGGACGTACGGACAGACGGACAACGGAGCCTTAGTAATAGGGTCCCGTTTGGCACCCTTCGGGTACGGTACCCTGAAAATGAGGGTACATTTTGTAATCAGCGACGCCAAATTAGTTAATATCATGTGATAAAACTCATTCATCAGACAAGTGTCAATTTTGTTGTGTAGTGTAATTAGTAAAAAAATCGTGTTATTATACATATTAGGATGGGCCCTTTGAAAGGGCCAACAGGAACTAAAAAAAAGTGGCCAAGCGCGAGTCGGACTCGCCCATGAAGGGTTCCGTAGTAGCAATAATTATAAGACTGGATGTTTGTGTTGTAACTTTGTTTTTCAGTGTTTGCAACTTTTCAGTTCTGGATAAAAAATATATCTTAAAAACTACTCCATAGATTTTGTTCAAACCAATTTTCGTTTAAAGTTTGTATTGAGATACACAGCATATATATATTTTTGATTTTTCACTGTCTCACTTTAAAAGTTAGAGGGGAGGGAGGGACACACAATTATTACCACTTTGGAAGGGTCTGTCTTTAAAGATTGACTTTAAGGAAGAATAGGGTTTAAGAAACCTCATTTTCAACCGTCATTTTCAAAGACCTATCTATTGACACCCCACACATATAGGTTTGATGAAAAACATTGTTTTAGGTGTCAGTTCCATGTATTAGGTGTGAGCCCCCCTTGATATTTTAATTTTTCAATTTTTGTATAAAAATCGTAAAGCGGTTCACAGAAACATCTACATACCAAGTTTCAACTGTGTAGTTCTAATAGTTTCGGCATAAAGTTGCTGTGACATACGGACGTACAGACGGACAGACAGACTTGACGAAACTATAAAGGTTCCTTGTTTCTCTAAGGAACCCTAAAAAAATATTAAATATTTAAAAATGCCTGTTCAGACACTGGCTCTTCATATTGACGAATTTATTGCAATGTATACCACATTGCAATAAATTCGTCAATATCGGTAAATAAAACCGTATCTTTGTCATGCTTTTTTATTTCAATATCCATCCATATTAGTTTAGTATTATTTTCAAAATAAAACTGTAAGTACAAACCATGCTATACTCAGGAACATTGTACTTACTTATTTGGTTACATGTCACTTAAATACGGTTCAAGATAATTAATCATCACATCATATTATACTACATCCATTTCAAATAATTATTTTGATTATTCTGTCGTTATTATGTCGATATGTCGAGTTTGAATGTGAATAAATATCTATACGAATCCGGTAAGTAACAAAACATATATACATTTATGTACATTTTTGTATTACAAGACCGCAACTGATCAAAACTACAAATGCAGGTTGGAATAATACCTAGATGATGTATTCTTTATTTTAAGGCAGCATTAAATCAAATGTTCAAGCATACTTCATCTTTCCATAAAAGATCAGTCTTTTACTTATTCACTGCCAACCCTCAATCCTAAAATATACACGCCACCTACTTCAATAACCTTACTCACTATCACTATGCTTTTTCAAATAAATAATATACATATAGGTCGATAACAATGACGGTCGTCATTTACAACCACCGCAAGTAGATTGTGTTTCACAGTAGAGCATTTAATATTTTGTGTTGCTTACGATCACTTGGTATTTAGAAAGAAGAAAAGAGAGATAACTGACTGAGGGTGGATTTTACCAACAAAAAGTTATACGAGAACAACTATCCCGGGGATAATTTTTATGACTATGGCTGGATTCGGCCAACAAAAAGTTATCCGGAGAATAACTATCCCGGGGATAACTTGTATGACCAGTTCAAAATGAGGTGATCTGATCTGGGTGTCACTAGTGTCTATGAAAAAGTAGAAGATACTCTCGAGTAAAAGTTACTTTTTCATTGGTAAAATCCAGCCTCAATAGTACAAATGCACGTCGTTTTACAGATTCAAAAATCTCGTAAGTTGCGTATGCAGTCATTTCAAGACAAGGCTGGCCCACCGAGAACAGTGACATATACATATGTACCTATAGCCATAGAGGTGGAACAGGGCAATATTTTATCGACTGTACTTTGGTTTAATGTACCGAAATCTTCAAACGAAACATTAAAAGCGATAGGAATGTGTGGTAATAACTTTGTGCACTGGATAAAGCATGTTCAATTAAATTTTATTACTAACTAGGGTAACTAGCATGATTTAACAATATTAACAAATCACGCCTCTAGCTGTGCGCGTTGCCTTGATAATAGAAAGCGTACCTAGATCTTTAATACCACTGTAGTCACTGTTCTCATATTTTGGGTAGCGATGTATCGCATTTCTTACAAGTCAAGACCTTGCTAACGAAAATAAAATCGGTTAAGTGCGGGTCGGTATCGCACACGAAGGGTACCGTACCATCGTACAACAAATCAAAAGCACTCAAAACAATAAAAAAATAAACAAAAAGAAAATTTAAAAGTTTATGCCTTCACGAGATTTGAACCGACGACCTCCGGATTGAGAGTCTACATCATACCGGCTAACCACAACCATGTGGGTTGACGCGAAATATGCTATCATATTTAAATGTGTAGTATATGTGTCTATGACATGGTTGCTATGACAATAAATAAACAGTTTCAGTCAAGATCTCCATTTTGAAATGCGTAAGTGTATCTAAACACATCTCTTGTATCGGGGCCCCCTTTAATTTGCAATATCTCTCGTATTTCAGTATTTGTGGTTGGTGCGGCAACAGATAAACACATTCTGTGAAAATTTCAGCTTTCTAGCTATTACGGTTCGTGCAGACGGACCCGGTGACAGACAGGACGGACGGACGGACGGACGGACAGACGGACAGCGAAGTCTCAGTAATAGGGTCCCGTTTGGCACCCTTCGGGTACGGTACCCTAAAAAGCGATTCATCCCTATCCAAAATATGAGTACCTACAGTGATACACTGTAACGCGCGCAGACTATACAAAGATTCTGAATGTTAGGCCCAAAATCTAATGAATTGCAGCAATCGAGGCAATAACAAACCTTGACCTCCTTCATCGCAATGGTTAAAACGGTAGTATAAAAAGACTCAATGTGTTATTGCAGTGGCCGCCGCTAATATGACCTGCGTCACATTGGTAGCCATCGTCGTCGACGTAGTAGGTATGGTGGGTAGTATCGGGGTCGGGTACACCCGGCAAGGAGTCTCTGACGGCGCACCGAGGATGCCCAGTAGCAGGTAGGAGACCAGCGAGCCTGACAGCAGCCCGCCGTTGTAAGAGAGTGTCATCATGTTACCTGCGACAATATTACAGCAATCTGTAGATAAACACAGCGTATAAACATTGCAGTTGGTTTATTTCAGGCGTCGCTACCTTAAGTTAGTTGCGTTAGTTAGTAAGCAGTTTGTATGGCACAAGCTGTCGTTGCGTATTCGTGGACTCACCAGCAATCTCCCTGTGCTCCCGGCTGACACGCGACGGCGCCATGATCATCGGCACGGAGCCGAACAGGCCGTTACTGAACCCGAGCACCACG